>JAULKO010308421.1:0-31111 GCA_032356045.1 Mediaster aequalis | reverse complement strand
CCGTCTTGTTGGGCTTGATGGCGATGTAAACCCATCTGGTCGCTCGGTCTATAGCGACAAACAGATAACGACGTTTGGTTTCGTACCCCTTATGCGGCAAGTCCTTGATGTCACCATGCAAGTATCCCGGCATGTACTCTTTGAGCGGTTTGTGCTTTGGTTTTTCAATGCGTGGCTGTCAGTCTTTCAACTTGCCCACGCCATGACGGCGCAGACAGCGAGCCAATCCTGAACGAGATGCCTGGGGGACAGAGGAACTCCTTGACGACGGCCAACAAATCATCTAGGGGTAACCCGTAGGGCTTTGCGTAGAGACACGACCACGGCTTCCTGTGCTGGTGTTAACGTGGTTTGTAGCCGGTGGGCAGTCTATGAGCGATTATGGAATTCAGTCCGTCCTTGCCATTTTCGGATTGTCATTTTAGTGATGTGGTAACGCCGTGCCAAGTTAGCAACCGATGCGTTGCTGATTGCAATCTCGCGACGAATTGTGGGGGTAGTACGGGCGAGCCGATGTAACGATATATTCATGATAAATCTCCTTTGCTTGTTATTGACTTGACACAGGATGGGTCGTTTCCAGTCGCCCTACGGGCTTCTTTCACCGACGCATCTTGTGCAATATTCTCACCGATAACCCGCTCGACGAAATCTTTCATTATTGCTCGAGCGGCGAACAACGGAAAACGCTTTTCGTCACTATGATCATCAGGTACTATACAGATAGTCAGTAGTACTCGCCGACCACGCCAGCGATATGAAGCGGAAGAAACAGCATCAGGGGATTATGAAGTATCGGGGGTATCGTACTCATCGGATGAGGAGGCATCGTGGACGAAGAAGGGTGACGCTTACCACACCGTTTATAAACATGATGTGGTATCGGATGCGTCAGGTTTTGTGGTGGCGAGTAGTGTCGAGCCAGCGGCAGAGAATGAAGTTCTTCATGCGCTGTCCACTGTCGTTGGCGAAGAAGGCGTCGCTATCCGTTGGCACTCGCTACTACACCGACTAGGGAGGTGACAGTCGTCGCAACCGCACGGTACTGAAGTCCCTTGATCTGGAGGATGGCATCATGAAGCGTGCTTCTCGGGCTCAGCCATTGAGTGCTTGGCAGCGTTTTCGTAACCAACTGCTGGCACAGCGGTGAAGTGCGATAGAACGGATAGTTGGGACATTGAAACGAACGTATGGTTGGGATCGGTCGCGTTATATCGGCCTAGGAAAAGTCAGAGCGGCGGAGGTGTTGAAGTCAATCGCGTACTAATCTAGGGGCGGCTTGACTTTGTACAGACGTAGGCAAGTTGTGTGAAAAATCAGAAAATAGTAAGAAAAGTAAGGGGAAATATCCAAATACAGGCTAATTTGGTCAGATAATGGTCATTTTTATTTTTAATCGCACTTATTGAGACCATTGCATAGGCGAATATTTGCTTTGTGGCAAGGCGAAAACGCACGGAATGAGGGAGTTTATCCGTCATCAATGACCGATTGAGACCGTTTTCAACGCCGCCACGGAGTAAAGATTTTCGGCATTGCTAATTTAATATAGATAGATGTACTATAGGAAGCTCTGATTAAGTCATGCCCGCCCCCTTGAGCGTTAAAAGGGCCAAACTCGGCGTTGCAAAACGCCCGTATAGTCTCGCTATGACGGGCGTTTTACGCCTTGATGTTGACCCTTTTATCACTCAACCGGATGCCACCAGACTTAATCAGAGTTTCCTATAATGAGTTTTTCCCCCACAGAGAGGTTTATTGATTATGACTTGCCCAAAATGCAATGAAAGCAAATACTGCAAAGATGGATTTATAAAAGCTAGGCAACGGTATCAATGTAAAAATTGTCGCTACCGATGGACGGTTAATAAACGCTCCACGGCGACGGATAAGGCCACGAAAAGGCTTGCTTTATTGCTTTATCTTGAGGGGTTAGGGTTTAGAGCCATTGGCAGAATACTGGGTTTCAGTGATGTTGCTATCCTTAAGGAAGCTCTGATTAAGTCATGCCCGCTCCCCTTGAGCGATAAAAGGGCCAAACTCGGCGTTGCAAAATGCCCGTATAGTCTCGCTATGACGGGCGTTTTACGCCTTGATGTTGACCCTTTTACCACTCAATTGGATGCCACCAGACTTAATCAGAGCTTCCTTAACTGGATTCGCGATTTCGGCGAAAAATTAGGAGTTTTGAGAAAGCAAACCCCGGTTCGGGTTGTGAAAATGGATGAAATGCATTCTATATTGGCTCAAAAAAAACGCCTGCTGAATATGGATTGCTGTTGATCGACAGGGAAAAAGGTTCATCGATTTTAGCATTGGCAAACGCGACCGCCACTCCGGCAAACGGTGGTGGGATAAAGTGAGTTCGACGGTTAGAGATGCGGCAACGATAGCCACTGATTACTGGGAGCCCTACGAGTATTTTGTGCCAGCAGAAAAGCACAGTCAATCGAAGGCAGAGAGATGTACCGTTGAAGGGTATAACCGTTTGCTCAGACACTTTTTAGCGAGGTTGAGAAGAAAAAGTAAAGGTTATAGCAAAAGTACGAAAATGCTTGCGTATTCTATTTTGTTGTTGATGACCAAATGGAATGACGAGTTAGCTATAGTAAATTAGCAATGCCAGATTTTCCTATGCAATGGTCTCTCTATATGCCAGCGGCATCCAGTGTTTGTAGAAATTCTTCCGCATTTTGGTAACCGGTAACGCGAGTTTCTTTGACTAGACTGCCATCGGCACGATAGAACAAGATGGCGGGTGGACCAAAGAGATTAAAATGTTTGAGCAATTTGTTTTGATCGGCATTTCCTTCAGTAACGTCAGCGCGCAACAGCACCACGTCCTTTAATCGCTGTCGGACGCGATTATCAGTGAGTGTAAAATATTCAAATTCTTTGCAAGAGATACACCACTCGGCAAAAAATTCCAGCATAATCGGTTGATGGCTAGTCGTTGTGATTTTCTCCAGTTCTTCAACCGTCGTTATGTTTTGGAACACCAGATTTTGTTGATCGTTGCGGGCGTCAGTTGCCGTAAACGGCGATAATGGTGCCAGCGCGTCGCGGCCACCAGCGGCAACGCCGATGAGCAAGAATATTCCCCACAGCAAGGTGGCGAGTGCCAGTGCTTTGATAAGACTGGCGAAAACGACGAAGCGACCCGTCGGGGTTACAAACGGCTGTGCCAGCATTCCAGAAAACAACAGCAGAAACGCATACAGCACTAACGCCCACGGGTCGGGCAAGGTCGGTGATACCGTCCAGATAGCAACGAACAGCATCAACAGACCCAGCAATTGCTTGACTCCGTTGGTCCACTCACCAGCACGGGGCAAGGCAACACCACCAGTGATACCAGCGACAGCGAGTAGAACACTCATACCGAGCGAGAGCGAAAATAAGGCAACGCCACCGATTAAGACGTCGCCACTTTGACTGATATAGAGCAAGGCGCCGATGAGGGGAGGTGCCACACAGGGACTGACAATAAGAACGGACAAAGCCCCCATCAAGAAGACTCCAATAATACCGCCACCACGCCCAGCGTTGGCTAGTCGATGGCGGATGAAGGCGGGCATATTCAGTTCATAAGCACCCAATAAAGATACCCCTAATAGAGCAAAAATAACGGCGACAACGATGAGTATCGGTGGCGTCTGTAGCCAACGGGTGAGTAGCTGTCCGGTGATGGCGGCGAGAACCCCTAAGCCGGTGAAGGTTGAAACGACACCACTGATATAGGTGGCCGTTAGCATGACAATCTGCCGTCGTGTTTTCTTGTCGCCACTGATGATTCCCAACAATATCGGCAACATGGGTAAGACACAGGGAGTCAGCGATAGACCGACGCCGAGCAGAAAAAACAAACCGATTATCCATAAAACAGAACGGTCTTTTATCGCGTTTGACAGTACCGACGCATCATCCTTGCCAATGGGGTCGTTGTTGGTAATGGCACGACCATCGCTGGCAGAGTCAGGAGCGGCAACCACTAGGGTAGCGGTATGTTGCATCGGCGGATAACAGATACCGACTTGCTCATCACAGCCTTGCGATAGCGCAATGATTTCTACGGTGCCGCTACCGTCAATGCTTGCGCTCAGAGTCACAGCATGGTAATAAACGGTTGTCTTCCCGAAAAACGGATCATCATGGACAGTGCCTTCGGGTAGGGGTGCTAGGTCAACACGGGCATGACTCATCGTCGTTGTCAACAGCAATTTATCGCGATATAGATACACGCCAGACGGCATGCTATACAGGATGATAGCCTGCTCTCCCTGTAGTTTTGCGCTGAAGCGAAAGGCTTGTTCTGGTGGTAGCGGATTGAGTCTATCCGCGCTAGCGATCGCTGCTGTCAGGGTAGCGATAATGACCATCCCGATTAATGACCACGGGAGGGATAGAAAAGCGAACCACGGGCGTCGCCAAAAAGCGGTTGTTAGCATGATGGGTTATCTAATGGTGGTAATCAAGGCAGCTCTGATTATACAAGTGCGTTCTAAGACACTAGAAATAGAGACCATTGCATCAGCAAATCTTTCACTCCGTGGCGGCGTTGAAGCTGGTCTCAATCGGTCATTGATGCAGATAAACTCCCTCATTCCGTGCGTTTTCGCCTGCCTGTACAGTGCACGCAGACAGGCCTTGCCACAAAGCAAAATATTCGCCTATGCAATGGTTTCAAATAGTGATAGTGCATTTTTTAGGCAACAATGAGGCGAATGTTGGACATATTTAACGAGATTTTGCCTGAAAAAAGTGCCGTTTATTAGTGTCTGTGGGATGTACTTGCATTAACCAGAGTTTCCTTAAGGAGATTGGCGGCGAAGGATTGTCCACAGTAGCCAAGTTTCGGTTGAAGTCAGAATTGTTTTAGAATCGAGCTTATTAGTGAATGCCAGCCCTGCCTTTTTCTTGAGTGTTTGGATTGTGTTGGTAGAAAGAAAATTGTTATCGTGCCATTGTTATTTATTTTTCTTGTTTTTTTGCTCCCAGCGGTAGAAGTATATCTTCTTTTCAGCTGGATAGCATCATCGCCATGGATAGCGTTGCCGTATTTACTGGTCACGGTAGTGTTAGGGGTGGGCTGTATCAAGCTGGCCAAAGTGGGTATGGGGGAGTGTTTACGCAGACTACAAGGCATGCGACAATCCGGTGGATACGGTGCTGCTTCCCTGCGCATGCTATTGATATTCGGTAAGATGTGGGTGATTGGCATTTTACTCTGTTTTCCGGGTTACATCACTGACATCATGGCGGCTGTTATCTGGTTATGGTCTAGCCGGCGGCGTCAAGAAGCGGTGAACCGCGAAATACAGGCAGATGCCCACATCATAGATGAGCCGCAAGACCGTGGCAAATGAAGGGGAGCCCTTTGCATGAAAAGGGATTTTGCTTTGTACCAACCTGCGACTGTGGCGAGGTGAAAGCGCACAGGATGAGGGAGTTTATCCGCATAAATAACCGATTGAGACCATTTTCAACGCTGTCACAGAATAAAATAATCAATTATGCAAAGGTCTCGAGGAGTAATGCCCAGCCGTCTTGACAAGCAACATATTCGCCGTGCGTTTTCGCGACGACTACCATCCGATAATCTATCATTGATTCCAGCCCAGCGACTGTGGCAACGATTGCAAATGATGTCGCTTTCCCCCGCTTTGGTGGTTGACGTGGGTGGTGATGGTGTCTTCGTCGCTCATTGCTATGAGCGGGCACAGATTGTGGCAATTGACATTGCCTTGCCGGTGCTACTGTCCTCCATCCGACATGAGCCATCGCGTTGGTTGATTACTGCCGATGCTGAAGCACTGCCATTGGCAGACGAATCGGTTGATTTAGTATGGTCTAATCTATGTTTAGAATGGACGGAAGGCGGTCATTTTTTGGCGGCGATGGGGCGAGTGTTAAAACCAGGGGGATTGCTTGCTTTTACGTCGCTTGGTCCGGGAACGCTATCTGAAATGCGATCTGTTTTTTCGGATGAAGAACGAGTCCACGATTTTGCTGACATGCACACAATCGGGGATCAATTATTGGCCAGTGGTTTTGCTGAACCATTGGTTGAAAGTGAACGATTGACACTGACTTATGCCTGTTCAGCAGATGCTTTGTCTGACGCTCGTAACAGAGGGGCGAGCTGTGCATTAACGACGCGGGCGCGGGGATTGTTGGGGCGGCAACATTGGCAACGTATACTGACCGATTACACAGCACGTTACGCCGATAGTGATGGACGTGTATCGGCCAGTTATGAAGTATTGTACGTGACAGCGTGGAAGCGTCAAGCGACGGCGGCAGAGATTCCGATACATTTTTATTGAAACCATTGCTTAAGGGCACCTCTAAAAACCCCAGCACAATTTATGAAGCGTATAAAACAGCACCTTTTTCAAGCAAAATCTCGTTAAATAGGGTTACTATTCGCCTCTTTTTTGCCTAAAAAATGCACACTTTTCTACACACCCTAAATCGCACTGGAGTTTTTAGAGGTACCCATCAGCAAATCTTTTATTCCGTAGCGGCGTTGAAACTGGTCTCAATCGGTCATTGATGCAGATCAACTCCCTCATTCCGTGCGCTTTCGCCTTGCTATGAAGCTAAATAGTCGCCTATGTAGTGGTCTCCAATAGTTATTTATTGTATTACGGTTGCCGTACAATGTTGCCGTTATGACTTCTCCCCAATTCACGGTAAAGGTATTGACCCTGATTATATCGGTGTTTTTTGTGACTTCGTGCAGTTTCGAACGCGTCCGCTATTTACCACCGACGGAAGCGTTGGTGGCGTTTGCAGAAATAGCAATCAATGGCGATAACGCTAATACTTGGAATAAACAAATTCACCCGTTTATCGGCGCAACAGCGATAGATGTTGACGGCGATGGTGCGATGGAAATTTTTGTTGGCGGTGGTGATGGGCATCCGGATAGGCTGTTTGTCTGGCGTGACAGCGCCCTGCATGATATTATCAAAACTACCATACTGTCAGAGAAACAGGCAACGCACGGTGCTAATTCTATTGACTTGGATGACGATGGCGATACTGATTTGTTATTGGCGCGTAACAAAACGGTGTTTTCTTATATGTCAATCACGATGGCGTATTTGAAAAGCGGCAAATTCCGGTTAATCTGCCACCCAATTCAGTTCCGCTAAATGTTGCTGTGGGCGACATAGATCGTGACGGTGACGGCGATTTATATGTCAGTACTTTTGTTGATTTGGCCAACTTTCGTTCCGCTACTTTCAATGACTCAACACACGCTAAAACGAACATTTTGCTCCGTAACGACGGCGATTTTATGTTTACCGATATTACCGACTCGTCTAATACCGCTTCCCAGCAAAACACTTTTCTTGCCAGTTTTCTGGATTTAAATGATGACGGCTGGCAGGATCTGGTTGTTGCACAAAACACTGGGCAAGTAGAAATCTTCCGCAATTTGCACGACAATACTTTTAGACCAGTCACGGTTGATACGGGTTGGGGTTTTTGGATGGGTCTGACGGCGGGCGATATAGATCGTGATGGTGATCAAGATTTATTCTTCACCAATTCCGGCAATTCTGTGCCAGCATTTTTGCTCGAGTGGATTGGCGATGGACACGACAATCAACCGCGCAATTATGGCTGGTTGCTGTTGCGTAATGAGGGAGATTTTGTTTTGTATGATGCGACGGCGGAATACCAATTGGATGGTTATGGTTTTGCTTGGGGCGCTGCTTTTGAGGATTTAACGTTGGATGGACAGCTGGAATTGCTCGTGGCACAAAATTATATTAAGTGGCCATTTCACCGCTGGAGTAAACTCCCCAGTAAATCTTTTGTCATGGCTGATTCGGTTTTTTACCAGGCACCAGCATTGGCACTGGAAAATTCAGCATTCGCCCAGTCACCACTGATTGTAGACATCAATAATGACGGGAAACCCGATGTGTTCTGGGTCAATATGGAAGGGTTTAGCCGTGCTTTTCTCAATCAATCCCCCAATAATTTTCTGACGCTTCGGTTTCTAGATACAACGGCGGCGATTGGTACTACAGCCGCTATCATCGTTGCTGGAGAGACCAGCTACACCCGCCAAGTACACAATAATACCGGCATGTCAACTGACAACGAAACGCTATTGACGTTCGGTTTGGGTCGGCACACTGTGGTGGAGAAAGTGATGATAGAGTGGGCGGACGGGCAACAAGACATCATAGAAAATCCACCAATCAATCAGGTTATTCCAGTGGGCTATTGATTACACCGCTGTCTTATCACGCCATCGCATCAAACGCCACAGCAACCAGTAAAAAGCGATCTAACTGTCTGCTATACGTCTACCGTAAACAAAAATATAATTTGCCCGATGTGTTCGTATATGGGTTATTTTTCCTGCCTGTACAACATAAATCACGGTTGCTTGATTGGAAAATAAAGTGGTACCATCAACCTCGGCAGACCATCGTGCCTGCACGGTTACTACGTTATCGTGCTCGCTTATTTCATCAATCACCACCGTCAACCCAGACATGCTCTTGTCTGCTTGCATCTGCAAAAAACGCACCCAGCGGAACCAGGCGTCTTGACCGCAGGCAATGCGCCAATCGTCCATATAAGCGATAAGATTATCGTCCAACAATTCTCGGGCGACTGAAAATTTTTCCTGTCGCGAAATAACCCGTAACAGACGGCGAACAATATCTTGAGACCTTTGTATCATTGGTTATTTTAGGAGGCTTTGATTAATACGAGTGTGTTTCACGGACATTTGAAATGGAGACCATTGCATAAGGTGATTTTTCACTCCGTGGCGGCGTTGAAACTGGTCTCAATCGGTCATTGATGCTAATAAACTCCCTCATTCCGTGCGGTTTCGCCTGGCCACAAAGCAAAATCCCTCTTTATGCAATGGTCTCTACTGATGATTATTTGGCGAAGAGGTTCTCAAACCAGTGACCGATTTGCTCAAAGACAGAAGCCCCCCCGTCTTTAACCGCTTCTACATCTTTCACCAAAAACGGAATATTGGTTTCTTCGGTAAATCCGACGTCCAAACGTCTGACCTTACCGTTTTCGTAGACGACAAAATTATCTTTGGTGATGGTTGGTGCGACCATTGCCACCATCGTGCCGTCTTCCAACAGTAATGCTTTTGGGGCTAAGTGCTCTTCGCCTTCCAAAACAGAAGCGGCGGGAATTTTACTTGAGTCGACGATTTCGCCCCCAATTCAGCCTTTAAAGGCACCGGGTTCCCCGTTGTTGCTAATGTAATAAGGGCGGCAGAAGCCATTTTTCCGATAAAAGTGATCATTACATTGTCCTTTTTGGTAGAGGAGGATAGGGCGAAGGAGGCATTATCTCACAGATGCTGATTTATTAAGGGTTCCGAAGGAACCTGTTACGGCAACGTGATAATGTCCGCTTTAGGCAAAGTAGAAATGTCCGCTTTTTCGCGGTCTATCAGTCAGACTCAGGTCATTTATTGACTGACCGGATAAAGCCATGGAAGAGCCATTACCAGCTGAAGGCAGGCAGCGATTATCGGGGGTATTACTGATGAGCGCACGAGCAAGGGAACGCAGTTATCGAATGAGACGATTAGCGAATAAAGCGATATCGTCAGGCGAGGCAGCGACGCTGTTGACTATCAGCGTACGCCGGTGTCGTCGGTTATACCAGCGTTGGCAAGCGTTTGGGGATAGCGGTTTGGTCAGCGGTCGTCGGGGTCGGGCAAGCAATAACCGTCAAGATGAGATGAGGGCGACCTTCATCAGTTGGTACAGCGACTTGCATCCTCACGGTCGCACCCATCGAAAGCCCGCGAGCGATTGTTTTCATGAGGCAACAGGGGTTCGGGTCAGCTCCGATAAGTGCTCATCGTTGGTTATCGGCCACAGGCTATTGGCAGTCAAAGCCGAAGAAAGTATCGTTGCCTCATCCTCCCCGCGCCCGTCGTCTAAAACGCAGCGAGTTGATACAGATTGATGGTTCAGATCATCCGTGGTTGGGCGAGTGGAGATGGACGTTATTGCCGTTCATTGATGACTCGACATCGGAAATCCTATATGCCCTATTTGTAGCGTCGGAAAGCACATTCAGTGACTTTGATGTCCGGTCTGGTTACATCACTTGTCATGGTCTGCCCCGGGCGATAGACTGCGACCGCCACAGCGTATTCTTTGCGTCGTCCACCTCGGACGGGACGGTACCGTTGATCGCCTTCGGCCGCGTTCTAGCCTCGCTGGATATAGAGCATATCCCGTCATCCTGCCTTCAAGGTCGGGGTCGGGTAGAACGGGCACACCGTACGGCACAAGACAGCTTGCTGAAAGAAATGGCCAACCAGATTGACCTTGTCGGCCAGGACGAGGCGACCGCCATGACGGTAGCCAATGCGTTTCTGCCAGGATGGATAGCTCAGCGTAACACTGCCTTTGCCGTACCAGCAGGCGACCCAGAGGATGCCCACCGACCGTGCCCATACGAACATGAAGCGATGCGCTTGATTCTCTCTGTTACCGACGATCGGAAGCCCCGCAAAAATCGACCCTTCTCCTACAATGGCCAGTTATATCAAGTCATCGATGGTATCGGTCAATGGCGTCACCAGCAACGACCGACGCTTCCCCTCTACCGCCAATCCGATGGTAATCTGATGGTTTACTGTAACGAGAGACTGCTCACTGTGCGTGTCATCGGAGACAATGCAAGACAGCCAATAGCGGTTGATAGCAAATCATTGAATGAAGCAGTAACGCGCCGCTGTGCCGCCTCATCGGCAACGATGGACACCGCCACCGTCTCATACTTTCAAGGCCGCGTCAGACGACAAACAAATGGCCAAACAGCAAGCCCAAACAGGAGGATAAAACATGAATTTTACAAGACCAAAAGCGGACATTTCTACTGTGCCGTAACAGGTTCCGAAGGAACCTCTGATTAATACGAGTGCGTTCCACAGACACTAGAAGAGACCATTGCATAAGTGGGTATTTTACTTTGGCCAGTTTGCGACTGTGGCAAGGTGAAAAACGCACAGAATGAGGGAGTTTATCCACATAAATGACCGATTGAGACCATTTTCAACGCCGCCACGGAGTGAAAAATCTGCTTATGCAATAGCCTCGGAATGAGGGAATAACCTCCTTTGTCCCCTTGTCAGGGATTATCAATGATATATTGGCAACCCTCTCTTTACTTTCTCCCAAAGGGAGAGAGGCCGTTTTTAACGCCGCTACGGAGCAGAAAAATTACTGATACAGTGGTCTCATTATGATAGAATCCAGTCTCGCAGGTGTGTGGATAAGTAAACGGCAGAGGACAAGTGCTGGTGGGGTTGCCACGGCTGGTTATTGTTGTCGTTTTTTTCCTTGGCCTTTTTTTATTTATTTCCCCCGGAGCCCGTCGATAATGAATGTTATTAATAGCAGTGATTTGCTGATGTATGTTAGATCGGTTGCCAGTGAGCGCGGTCTTGCCTACGAAGAGGTGTTAGACGTTTTTGCTGACGCTTTGGCACAGTCTTTGCGCAAGACGTCGTCTGATTATCGGGAGGCGGATTTTCGGGTTAAGATTGACCCAGATAGTGGAAAGGCCGATGCTTTCCGGCGGTGGCGGGTGTTGGATGAGGAAGAGGAAATGGAAAATCCACAACGAGAGGTCGTTCTTGATTCCGCTCGTGAGAAATTGAAGGAAGAGAATGTCAATCCGGGTGACATCATTGAAGAACCATTAGATAACGTTAATTTTAATCAAAGAACAACGATGCAATCGGCCAAGCAGTATTTTAATACTCGCTTGCGTGAGGCTGAGCGGCGGCAGCTATTGGATGATTTGCTCTCTCGCAATGAAGATTTGGTGAGCGGTCAGGTGCAACGTGTCTTACGCGACAGAGGGGATGTTATTGTTGAGGTCATGCGGGTTGATTGTCGATTGCCTCGTTCTGAAATGTTGCCACGTGAGGCACTGAAAGTGGGCGATCGGGTTCAGGCCATGATTAAGGAGGTTGATACCGATAGTCGTGGACAGCAGATTATTTTAACGCGTATCAGTTCAGATTTTTTGGTGCGTCTTTTTCAACGTGTCGTTCCTGAAATTGAAAAGGGGGTTTTAGAAATCGTTGCGGCGGTACGGGCGCCGGGTAATCGAGCAAAAATCGCGGTTCGGACGAGCGATTCGAGAGTAGACCCAGTGGGGACTTGTGTTGGTATTCGTGGTTCACGGGTTCAGGCAGTAACGAGTGAGTTAAACGGCGAGCGGATTGATATTATTAACTGGGATGCTGATGATGCCAACTATGTTTTGCGCGCCTTAGCACCCGCTGAAGTCGCCAAAATCAGCGTTAATCCAGAACGTAAGCGCATGGACGTGTTGGTTGAGCCGGATTTGATGGCGCAGGCGATTGGTAAAAATGGAATCAATGTTCGTTTGGCGTCCGAGTTGACGGGCTGGGATTTGTCACTGGTAACACCAGAAGATTTCAACATGGGCAGAGAGCAAATAGTCGCCAAGAAAAGTGCCCTGTTGGCGGAGGCACTTAATTTGGATCAGGAGGTAGCGCAGATTTTATATGATGAAGGATTTGAGGGGCCGGAGTATGTTGCTTATGCCCAGCCGTCCGAGTTGATGGAGATTGAGGGATTTGAAGCGGATGTCGTTGACAGCATCCAAAAGCGGGCGAAAGAGGTCGTCGAGCGAAAAGAAATTGAATTGCGTGAGAAACTAATGTCAGTGGATGAGCAGCTACAGACACTGGTAGAAATGGATGAACAATTGCTTTATGATTTGGTCGCGGAGGATGTGCTGACGATAGAAAATTTGGCGGAGTTGGATGTTGATGAATTGCTGGAAAAAGTTGAAATCCCATCGGCGCGCGCTGGTAATCTCATTATGTCGGCACGGGCGGTTTTGGACGGAGAGCAGGCTGATGAGTCAGAGACTGATAGTCAATGAGTGAGGAAAAAATTGGCATAGAACAGTTTGCTGAGCAGCAGGAAAGGTCTGTTGATGAGGTCATAGACGCAATCAGGGCGGCGAAGATACTCGCAGATCCGCGTAAGGACAGGATTAAAACACTGAGTGCTACTCGGCAGGTAACGTTGATTGAGTACTGGCAAAAAGACGATAAGGGCAAAAAAAGTGAGGCGAGCTCTTCAGCACCCCCAAAGGTAACCGTTATTAGGTCTGCACCGGTTGTTCAGTCGCCTACTGCGTTGGCACCTGTTGCTCAGCCATCGCCATCGCCCCCACCGCCTCAATCAGTGGCGGTTACGACCAAAAGGAAGAACCCAAGGCAGATGGCGAGTCCCGTCGTCAAACGTCGTGAGGGAGCAAGAAAGATAGGGGCGACTGAGGTTACCAGTACGTCGTCCCGTCGGGCTAAGCCGCCCCGTCCGCCGTTGGATCAGGTCACTTCCCCAGTGTCAAGTGTGGCGTTGGAAGCCTCATTGCCTCATTCGCCATCGACGAATCAACCGGTTCAACCAGAGTCACCGCCGACAACACTGTCGGGGAGTGAGCGGCTATACCAGATGCAAGTTGAGCGACAGTCGGAACAGAGAAAAGAAGAAGCGGCAAAGAAAGCCGCCGCCGTAGCAGCGATGGTCAAAAAAACAACGCCAGAGAAGTCGGTAGCACCGGCAAAAGTGGCAACGAGTGCGGGTGAAGGTAGTACCAAAATTACGATTGATGAGAAGGCGGTCAGAAAGCATCAAAAGAAGCGAAAGCAAAGTATTAGCCGTAGTGCGGCGAGAGAGAAAACAGCGGAAAATCAGCATATTTTTCAAAAACCGACAGCACCAGTGGTTCGCGAGGTGAAAATACCAGAAGCCATTTCAGTGTCGCGTTTGGCCAGTGAGATGTCTTTGAAAAGCAATGTACTCATTCGTAAGCTGATGGGGCAGGGCATTAACGTGACGGCGAATGAGATGCTGGACAGAGAAACGTCATGGATTATCGTTGATGAGTTGGGACATCGCCCGGTTGAGGCATTGCAGGAGGATTTGGAAGAAGAGGTACTCAAGCGTCATGAGGATGGTCAGGTTTGGCAGCCGCGGGCACCGGTTGTTACCGTGATGGGGCATGTTGATCACGGTAAGACATCGTTATTGGATTATATTCGGCAGGCGCGGGTTGCAGCTGGCGAGGCGGGTGGTATTACCCAGCATATCGGTGCTTACCGGGTGGACTCATCCATCGGGCCGGTTACCTTCATAGATACACCGGGGCATGCGTTATTTACGCAAATGCGCGCGCGCGGGGCAAGTACTACCGATATCGTTGTGCTCGTTGTAGCGGCAGATGATGGCGTCAAGCAACAAACGGTGGAGGCTATCAATCATGCTGAAGCGGCCGCCGTTCCTGTTGTTGTGGCGGTTAACAAAATAGATAAACCGGACGCTGATTTGGATCGTGTTAAGAGTCAATTATCCAATTATAAAAGTGTTTTACCAGAAGATTGGGGAGGAGATGCCATTGTTGTCCCCGTATCGGCAACAACGGGGGGGGGGATTGAGCAGCTGCTGGATGCGTTGGCAACACAGGCGGAATTGCTTGAGCTGAAGGCGCCGATTGATGTGCCTGCCAGTGGCATTATTGTTGAAGCGCGTATGGAAAAGGGGCGTGGGGTAGTGGCAACAGTGATTGTGATGCGTGGTGTTCTCAAGCGCGGTGATATATTTGTTTGTGACGCGGAAAGCGGTCGGATACGGGCTATGTGGAATGCGACCAAGCGCGATGTGAGCGAAGCCTATCCATCTGAACCAGTGGAGGTGCAGGGATTATCCGGCGTCCCAGCGGCGGGATCGGAACTGCGCGTTGTTGATGATGAACGTAAGGCGCGGGATGTTGCTGATATACGACAGGACAAGTTGCGTAACAAACGCTTGTCACGCAAGATTTTTCTTGCTCGCGAATCAGTAGAGACGATATTGGATGATGCCCATGAGGCGGAAGATTGGAAAGAACTGAAAATTGTCATCAAAGCCGATGTGGAAGGATCGCGGGAAGCCTTAGTGACTGCTTTTTCTGCGATTTCTGGTAAGAAAGCAGGAGTCAAGGTGATACATTCTGCGGTTGGTTCGGTGACCGAGTCCGACATTTATTTGGCACAGGCCAGCGATGGCATTGTCGTTGCTTTCAACGTGCGACCCAGTGGTAAATCGCGGGTGATTGCTGAATCGCGTAATGTCAGAATCGTTACCGGT
Source organism: Mediaster aequalis (assembly GCA_032356045.1). Taxonomy (NCBI): domain Eukaryota; kingdom Metazoa; phylum Echinodermata; class Asteroidea; order Valvatida; family Goniasteridae; genus Mediaster; species Mediaster aequalis. Next base: position 15,914 of record JAULKO010308421.1, on the reverse strand, counting down.
AGTGTCGTTTATGAATTGGAAGAAAAAGTACGAGCGTCTGTCCTTAATTTATTGCCTCCGATTATTGAAGAACGGGTCGTTGGTGTTGCTCGTATTGCTACCGTCTTTACGATTGGTAAATCTCATCATATTGCTGGTTCTCATGTTACTGAGGGGGCTATCCGCTTGCAAGCATTAGTGCGAGTTGTTCGTAATAAAGAAACTGTCCATGAAGGTAAAATAGTGTCATTGAAGCATTTCAAAGAGGATGTTAAAGAAGTACGCATTGGTTCCGAGTGTGGTATTGGGATTAGTCAATTTGATGATATTAGAGCGGGTGACACGATTGAAGTATTGGAACGGACCGAGTTTCCGTCCGAGATGTAGACATGGATAGAATCTGTATAGTCATGGGGGTGAGTGGGGCGATTGTTTAGAATGGGGACTCAAATGCCACCTTTGAAGAAGGCTGTTGGAAAGTCACCCAACAGGTGCCAAGTGTCGTTTGCGTGCGGTATAATGACGCGGAGGAGTTAATTAAAAATGAGAAAAATGAGAAAACAACACATTAGCAGATTGCCATCTCGCGGCGTTACATTGGTTGAGATATTGATAGTATTGGTTGTTATTGGTTTGTTATTGGGTGGCATCTTGAAGGGACAGGAACTCATTAATAGTGCTAAGGTAAGAACCATCGCTGATCGGCAGGGTTCAATAAAGGTCGCTTGGTTTGCCTTTATCGACCGTTATCAGGCTTTGCCGGGCGATTTCATTGAGGCCAGCCAGCATCTTCCTGGGTCGCCAAATGGTGATGGTAACGGTCTGGTTTCGCAGCTGGAGTCTCCGCTTGCTTTCCAGCATCTAACGAGTGCTGGTTATCTGCGTTGTCCACAGTGTACGGCGGCGGTAATGGCGCCCCCATCGGCGGCTAACTCGCTACAGAATTATTATGGTGGGGTCATGGCCATCTTTCTTGATTCTGGGTTCTATGCCGCCAGAGGGGGGAATACACGAAGTCGGTTACTGGTTCATACGGGTCCACGCATTCCGAGTAATATTATTTCGGAATTGGATCGGAAATTGGATGATGGTATTGCCAATACGGGTGCCTTCGTCATGAATGAATATGATGTTACTGGAACATCTGGGCGTATTGGCAGTAGTTCAGGCTCAGGGGCTAGTTTTTGTACATCAACGTCTGCGTCAGCACAAACGAATGGTGTATTGACTCCTCCGGGTCTATTATACTGGCGGTATGCACAAGCATCTCCACCAATAGAACAGAATTGTGGTGGCTCTATCGTTATCTGATTTTTCGCTGACGGAAACTCTGATTAATACAAGTGCGTTTCACGGGAATTAGAAAGGGTGCATTTTTTAGGAAGTTCTGATGAAGTCTGGCATCCAGTTGGGTGGCAAAAGGGTCGACATCAAGGCGTAAAACGCCCGTCATAGCGATTCTATACGGGCGTTTTGCAACGCCAAGTTTGGCCCTTATTTAACGCTCAATGGGGGCGGTATGACTTAATCAGAGCTTCCTTTAGGTAATAATGAGGCGAATATTGGACATATTTAACGAACTTTTGCCTGAAAGAGGTGCTGTTTATAATTTTCGTGGGATGTGCTTGTGTTAATCAGGGATTTCTGCATCAACAGATTAGTGTGGGGGTCTTAATCTGTTGTAAGGCACGTCAATCGTCTAGCTCCTGCACCCGTTGCGGTTGATTGGTGATTTTTGTCGGTGCGAAATTTCACTCGCTGTGAGCGGTGATATAATTCGCTCTATGCTACCTTTGACGACGGCACTACAAGAACGTTTTGCTGATACCGCTGGATATGATGTCCGTTTCGCTTTAGGTGAGGTGACGTTATTGTCACCCGCTGATTTGCTGGCTAACACGTTGTGCTCGCTACGCGATGAATTTAATTTTTCGCAACTGATTGACATTGCTGGTGTTGATTATTCGACCTATCATGGACACACCAGTCATCGTTTTGCTGTTGTTTATCACTTGTTGTCATTAGAGCGTAATCAACGTTTGCGTGTTCGTGCCTTTTGCCCGGATGATGATTTGCCAGCGTTGCCGTCGGCGATTGATATCTGGCCGGTGGCGAATTGGTTTGAACGGGAGGCATTTGATTTATTCGGAATCGTCTTTCATGGTCACCCTGATTTACGTCGCTTGCTGACCGATTACGGTTTTATCGGTCATCCTTTTCGTAAAGATTTCCCGATATCTGGACAGGTTGAGATGCGTTACGATCCGGCCCAAAAACGGGTTATCTATCAACCGGTCAGTATTGAACCACGTGAGGTCATACCGCGTACGGTACGAGACGATTCTTTCGCTCAGGGGGATGGCGATGGCTGAGATTCGTAATTACACGATGAATTTCGGACCACAACATCCAGCGGCTCATGGTGTTTTGCGCTTGGTGCTGGAATTGGACGGCGAGGTGATTGAGCACGCTGATCCGCATATCGGTTTACTCCACCGGGCGACCGAGAAATTGGCCGAACAAAAAATCTATATTCAGTCACTACCGTATATGGACAGGCTGGACTATGTCTCCATGATGGTCAATGAACACGCCTACGTGTTGGCGATTGAGAAGCTGTCAGCGATTACAGTGCCGATACGGGCACAATATATTCGTGTTCTATTTGATGAAGCAACGCGTATTCTCAACCATTTACTCTGGCTAGGCAGTCATGCGCTGGATATTGGTGCGATGTCCATATTTTTGTACGCTTTTCGTGAGCGTGAAGATTTGATGGATTGTTACGAAGCCGTCTCGGGTGCTCGTATGCACGCGGCGTACTATCGTCCTGGCGGCGTCTATCGTGATTTGCCTGAGGAGATGCCCAAATACCAGCCATCGCCATTCAAGAATAAGAAAGAGGTTGATCAACTCAATGCCAATCGACAGGGTTCGTTACTTGACTTTATGGAAGATTTTACTCAACGCTTTCCGCAGCGCGTCGATGAATACGAAACCTTACTAACCGATAATCGCATCTGGAAGCAGCGGACGGTTGGTATCGGTGTGGTATCACCAGAGCGAGCACTGGCATTAGGCTTTACTGGTCCGATGTTGCGCGGCAGTGGTGTTGAATGGGATTTGCGTAAAAAACAGCCCTACGAGGTTTACGATCAGCTCAATTTTGATATTCCAGTGGGCGTCAACGGCGATTGTTATGACCGCTATCTGGTGCGAATGGCAGAGCTGCGACAGTCCAACCAGATTATGCAACAGTGCATTCACTGGTTGCGTAAGAATCCGGGCGCAGTCATTGTTGATAATCATAAAGTGGCAGCACCATCGCGGGCGAAAATGAAAGTCCACATGGAAGAATTGATTCATCATTTCAAATTATTTACAGAAGGCATGCATGTCCCCAGTGGTGAGACTTACGCCGCGGTAGAGCATCCAAAAGGCGAGTTCGGTATTTATCTATTATCTGACGGGGCGAACAAACCCTATCGTCTTAAAATTCGCGCCCCGGGATTTGCCCATTTGTCGGCAATGAACGAATTAGTAACGGGGCATATGATTGCTGATGCGGTGGCTATTATCGGCACGATGGACATTGTCTTTGGCGAGATTGATCGGTGAGTAAGACCGACCTATTATCGGCTCAATCACTGATGGCGATTGATCGGGAGATTACTAAATATCCAAAAGGCAAGCAGGCATCGGCCGTTATGAGTGCGTTGCGTATTGCGCAACAAGAAAAGGGCTGGTTGGCGACGGAGACCATTGAATTTGTTGCTTCCTATTTGTCTATTCCGGCCATTCGGGCACACGAGGTAGCAACGTTCTACAATATGTACAATTTAAAGCCAGTCGGGCGTCACCAGCTGTGTTTGTGTACCAACCTGCCTTGCTTGTTATCTGGTGCTGGGCAAACGGCAGTAGCACTCAAGCAGCAATTAAGGGTGGATTTTGGTCAGACAACGGCGGACAACGAGTGGACGCTAAAAGAAGGAGAGTGTTTTGGTGCTTGCGGCAATGCGCCAGTGATTATTATCAATAACGAGACCATGCACGCCAATATCACCGTTGATAAAGTGGCCGATTTTCTTCGTCAGATACAGGATAAGACCATTGCATAAAGAGGGTTTATTCGCATCAATGACCGATTGATGTATGGTTTCAACGCCGCCACAGAGTAAAATAACCAATTATGCAATGGACTCAGAATAAAAAAATCGGACAATGATTACTTCGCGGACGACACCACTGACTAGCGTCATCGGCAAGCGGTGATGAGCAGAGACAGTGATAAACGACGATGGATAGTCATTGTGTTCTGTCTGTTAATCGTTTTGATTTTTTTTCTCGCCCCAATTCTCCTTCGCGCTTAGATTACTGACTACCATGTTTCACTCAACACTGACGGTTACCGCATTAAAATTATTCTTTTTTGCGGTGTTGATGTTTGCCTTCGGTTATGCCATGGTACCGCTCTACGAAAAAATATGTGCGGTAACAGGCATTAATAATCTTCTCAATCCGACGACGGATGTTGACGAATTTGCACCCACCGACCATCGCTCGATTCGTACCGAATTTATAACCAATACTCAGGGCATGGTGGCGATGCAGCCGAATATGAATGTGGTTAAATTACACCCAGGAGAAACCTATAGCGTTATCTATACACTCACCAATCTAACCGATAAGCCATTGTTCGGACAGGCCGTTCCATCCTATAGTCCGGCTCGGGTTGAGCGGTGGTTTAAGAAGGTACAATGCTTCTGTTTTGAGCAATTGCGGATGGCACCGGGGGAGGTACGCCAGGCAGCAGTTGTCTTTGTCATTGATCCAGAATTACCAGAAGATATTGAGACTTTATCCCTATCCTATACTTTTTTTGAAGTGGAAGGTGCTTCTTAAACCATGCAGAAACGTCGTTCCATACTTTCCTTCTGGCGAGCGGTGGCGGCCGTCCTGTCGGCCTTTATCGGTATTCGCAAATCTCGTGCAGCCGATGATGATGCGAAGACCATTCGTCCGTTACACGTGCTTGTTGCTGGAGTGCTTGTCGTCGTCGTATTTGTCGGCACCATTCTATTTGTTGTACAATTAATCGTTTAGCGGTCGTTTCTCGTGCAAATAGTAGCCTATCGATTGGTAAGAGACCTTTGCATAAGGAGGGATTTTGCTTGGTAAGCAGGATTTGTTTTGCGTGCGACGCGCAGGCAGGCGAAAACGCACGGAATGAGGGAGTTTATACATATAAATGACCGATTGAGATCGTTTTCAACGCCGAACGCCGCCACAGAATAAAATAACCAATGATGCAAAGGCCTCGATAAATTTATGAACGATAACACCTCATCTCCTCAACCCTACTTTGTCCCAGCCAACTCGCGCTGGCCTATTTTTGTTGCCCTATCATTGTTGGTGACAGTCAGTGGTCTAATCATGTTGCTCAACAGCATCTCTGCTTCAATCATTGTCTGCTCGGTCGGGCTAATTGCCTTGTTCGCTTCTATGTTTGGCTGGTGGCAGGCGGTGATTATGGAAAATCAAGCTGGCTCATATACAAAATGGGAAGACGCTTCCTTCCGCTGGGGCATGGGGTGGTTTATATTTTCCGAAGTCATGTTTTTCGCCGCCTTCTTTGGGGCCTTGTTTTACGCGCGCGTGCTATCTGTTCCGGATATAGGGGGGGCTCATAGCAAAATATTATGGCCCGATTATGATATTGCCTGGCCGACATCTGGTCCTTATTTCCCGATTGATTTTGAAACCATTCCGTGGCTGGGTATTCCTTTGATTAATACGGCGATTCTTCTAACGTCGGGGGCGACAATCACGTGGGCGCATTGGGGCTTGTTGCTCAATAACCGCCGCCATCTGTTATTAGGGCTGTTGCTGACCGTTATTTTAGGTGTTATCTTTCTATTTCTCCAGGCGCACGAATATATTGATGCCTATCAAGAGAAAAATTTACGACTTGATTCCGGTGTTTACGGCTCTACCTTTTTTATGCTGACCGGTTTTCACGGTTTTCACGTGACAGTTGGCACAATCAGTTTAATCGTGATTCTCGCCCGTTGTGCAACCGGTCACTTTACGGCTAAGAATCATTTTGGTTTTGAGGCGGTCGCTTGGTATTGGCACTTCGTTGATGTCGTTTGGTTACTGCTATTTATTCTCGTTTACGTACTATGAGAGACCTTTGCATAAAGAGGGATTTTGCTTGGTGGCAGGCGAAAACGCACGGAATGAGGGAGTTTATTAGCATCAATGACCGATTGAGTACGGTTTCAACGCCGCCACAGAGCTTCCTAAAATAACCAATTATGCAAAGGTCTCTATGAAGGTGGTCTGCTACGAAAAGTTACAGCGAGAATAATGCTGACCAAGAAAATGCCAGTGGCAGTAATCGTGTAATGTGCAAACTCGCCTGGTAGCCACAAACGGGTTGTCAGTATTAGAGTAGCAGAGACCACCATTGTGGTGCGCGGGTAGGCAAGCAAGAGGCGAAGAGAGAAGAAAGCGGCCAGCGTGCTCATTAAGCCAATAATCACCAACAGATAAGCATTACCCATCAAATGAGGCAGACCGATGGACGCTGATATAGAGACCAAACCAAGCCCAAAATTAGTCGGATGTAGCGTTTCCCAGAATGCACTCGGTTGTGCCCAGAAGTAGATAAATCCAAACAATACGAAATTGAAATAGGCGAGAAAGACGGCGGTATCTCCGCTGATGGCAACGAAGCCGACCCAGTCATTGGTATTGATACCAGAGTGCCACAACAGCTTGGCGACAAGACCAGCGATTTGCGTGACAAGAATAATATCAGCAGCGGCACGGCTGATACGGAAAACACCATTTAATTTTGATTTGGACGGTGGCATCTTGTTATTGAGACCATTGCATTGGCGAATATTTTGCTTTGGTGCAAGGTGAAAACGCACGGAATGAGGGAGTTTATTAGTATCAATGACCGATCAAGTACGGTTTCAACGCCGCACCGGAGTAAAAGATTTGTCAATGCAACGGTCTCTTATTGTGTCTGGCGTGGCGACAGTATTGGCCCCAGTGCGCCGCCGCCGAGCACATGAATATGCAAATGCGGGACTTCTTGTTGGGCGTCGCTGCCATTATTGATTAACAAGCGATAGCCTGATTCTTCAATACCCAATCGTTCAACCACCTGTCTAACCAAGTGCATGAGATCGGTTATTTCGGTTACTGATGCTTGTGCTGAAAAGTCAGCAAACGAGATATAGGCACCTTTGGGAATGACCAAAGCGTGGACGGCTGCTTGCGGATTAATATCATGAAAGGCCAGTGCATTGTCATTTTCGTCGATTTTCTGACAAGGAATATCGCCTCGCAAAATTTTGGCAAAAATATTATTATCGTTGTATGGCATATTATTGTTCCTATTATTCGGTAGATAGATTGACCCGCATCCTATCACAGGATTGCTGGCCTGACCAAGTCCATCCTTGCCGCCTGACAGAGTAAGTCTTTTTTAGTCATTGCGAGTAATCTGCGCTTGTTGGTATTCATCGTTCGATCGTGGTCGCTTTTATCTTGGTTAGTAAGTCGTAGCCAATCGTTTGTGCGGCCAGGGCGACCTCATCAACGCTGGGTTTTTCTCCCCATAAAATCACCTCGTCGCCAACCGCTGCTGTCGGATGCTGGGACAAATCAATCGTTATCATTTCCATCGAGACTCTCCCAATCACCGTTGCGGCATGACCAGCGACCATAACCGGTAATCCACTGCAACGTGGATAACCATCACCATAACCACAAGCCGCGACGCCAACCAGCATGGTTTCTGAGGCAATGTATGCACTGCCGTAGCCAATGCCTTCACCACGTTGTAAGTGATGAGTGCTAATCAGCTGGGTTGATAATTGCATGACCGGTCGTAACCCCAATGCCCGTCGATCGCGCCATTGTGGTGCGGGTGACGCACCATAGAGCGCGATACCGATTCGCCCCCAGTCATCCTCCAAATCCGGATGTAATAGCGTCGCGGCCGAGTTCCCCAGTGATACCGGTAACGACAAAGCCGCTTGTAGCGGTGCCAGCCTTGTCAGTGCGGTTGCTATTCCACCGGGTTGATCGGCGTTGGCGAAATGCGTCATCAATACGCCGGCTTTGACTGCTGGCAAGTGCCGCAGATAATCCCAGGCAGCACTGACTTCATCGACGGCAAACCCCAGACGATTCATGCCGGTATTGACCTTCAAGAAGACGGTTAATGCGGCAGATGAGGGCATTGTTGCCATCGCGTTTAAATGCCAAGGCGTGTGAATCACTGGGGATAAATGATGCTCAGCCATCAAAGCGAGATCGGCGGTTGAATAAGGCCCTTGTAAGACGATGATGGGGCGACGAATACCAGCCTCACGTAATAAAATGCCATCTGCCACGCGCACAATCGCCAAGGCATCCGCCAGTGGTGCTATGGTATTGGCAACGCGTGCTAGTCCATGACCATAGGCATCCGACTTAACAACCGCAATCAATTTTTTCGCACGGGTGCGGCGGCGAATAGATTGCCAGTTATGTTGTAGTGCCTTCAGGTCAATGGTTTTGCGTAACAGTATCATTTCTGTTCACGTTAGCAACGGTATGCCATCCGCGAATGAGGCTATTTTACGGCTATACGATTGCTGTAAATATGCCCAGCTATCACGACAACGATAAACGATTTTAATATCGCCGCTGTCGCCCATCTCACTGAGCCGGATACGCTCAAAATGTGGTGCTTGTGCGGGGGTTATTGGGGCAGGAAAGTCAAACATATCCTTACCACTACTCCCGAACAGACGCGGGGCAAGATACAGAACAATCTCGTCAACCAAGCCGGCCGCTAGCAAGGCACCGTTCAGCTGCCGACCGGCTTCAACCGTTACCTCGTTGATTTGCCGATCCGCCAAGAGCGTCATTAACTGAGCTAAATCAACGCGACCGCGGGTATTGGGAAGCACCACGACTTCTGCCGGAAAGTCTGCGGGTGGCTTTGTTGCGGTTGCCACCAGCAAATTATCGTCATTAAACAGAGCCATGTCAGGTAGGACACGCAAGTAAGAATCAACCAACACCCGCAACGGCTGTCGCGGTGTGGGGACATGCCGAACGGTGAGTAAGGGATTGTCTTGTAAGGCGGTACCAATGCCGGTCAATAAGGCGCACGAGCTGGCTCGTAAAGTATGCACATCACGCCGCGATTCTTCACTGCTAATCCAGCGGCTCAGTCCGGAATCCAGTGCTGTCTTACCGTCCATCGTCGCGGCAATTTTCAGTCGCAACCACGGTCGTTGACGCAACAGGCGGGAGAAAAAACCGACATTTAATGCCATTGCCCGCTGTCCCAATTTACTACTTGACGACGCCACGGCAATCGCTATCCCAGCCGCCCGTAAGCGATTAATACTCTCATCTATAGGCGTGGCATACGGGTCGACAATCGCGATGACAACCCGTGCCGGCTTGGCAGCGATTAAGGCGTCAACGCAAGGTGGTGTTTTACCGTCGTGCGTGCACGGGGACAGTGAGATATAAACGTCCGCCCCGGCTGCCTGATGATTAATGTGGGCGAGGGCGAGCACTTCAGCATGTGCCATTCCGGCGCGCTCATGCCATCCTTGCGCGATGACGCTGCCTTGCCGCGTGATGACACAGCCAACGCGCGGATTCGGTGTGGTTGTCAGCAAGCCATTTTCTGCCAGCGTCAGTGCCTGCGCCAACATCTGTGCATCAAAGTCGTGTTGATTAGTATTGAGATTATTCATAGGTGAATATTTTGCTGGGTAGCAAGGTGACAGCGCACGGAATGAGGGATTCTATCCGTCATCAATGACCGATGAGAGCATTTTCAACGTCGCATCGGAGTGAAAGATTGGTTGATGCGGTGGTCTCATATTCACTAATGCGACTCATCAGGTTCTAGGCTGTTGAGCAAAGTTTTGAAATCATCTGGCGATTCCATTTCCTTGTAGACGGAGGCATAGCGCAAAAAAGCATTCGCATCATGCTGCCGCAGTGCCGACATAGCGCGCTCACCAATCTGGCTAGTCTGTATTGGCCCGTCAATCGCTGCTGTTGCTTCCTGTTCTATATCACTGACGATCTCGTCCAGTGGGATTTGATCCCGCCGCGCCTTACGGACGGCAATGGATAAGCTCTGCAACAATTTCTGCCGATCAAAAACCTCTATGGCCCCATCCTTCTTGGTAACCATCGGCTTGAGCAGAGGCAAATCATCGGTGATGTTGCCAAGCAATTCGGTGGTCATAAAACGGTGCTGACAATCCGCACAATGCCGCCTACGCACCCGTCGCTTACCGCGCTGACGAGAATCGACGACTTTCGCTTTATCGCCTGAACAAGATGGACATTTCATCGAGAGACCTTTGCATCATTGGTTATTTTAGGAAGCTCTGATATAGCGAGCCTATACGGGCGTTTTGCAACGCCGAGTTTGGCTCTTTTACCACGCAAGGGGGCAGGCATGATTTAATCAAATCTTCCTTTACTCTGTGGCGGCGTTGAAACCAGTCTCAATCGGTCATTGATGCGGATAAACTCCCTCATTCCGTGCGTTATTCGCCTTGCCACCAAGCAAAATTCCTTTTTATGCAAAGGTCTCATCGATTTTTCTCAATCTCTTACGTCCGCGCTGGGGGGAAGGTGGTGTCCCCCTCTTGCCGCTCGCTTTACGACGAATAAATCGGACGACGTTGACACAGCGTTTGTACCGCTGTTGCGACTGATTGCAAGTTGTCGCGATCAGTTGGATTTTCCAACACGCGCAAAATCAACCGCGCTGTTTCACGGCAATCATCCTCATCAAAACCACGGGTTGTTACGGCTGGTGTGCCGATACGAATGCCGCTGGTAACGGTGGGTGATAAGGGATCATTCGGAATAACATTCTTGTTGAGCGTGATATGGGCAATATCCAATGCCTCTTCCGCTTGTTTGCCCGTTACCTTTTTATTGCGTAGATCAACCAGCATGACGTGTGAATCAGTGCCACCAGAAACGATTCGTACACCGCCATCAGCCAATGCCTTCGCCAGCACGCGGGCGTTGTCAATTACCTGCTGTTGGTACTGCCGAAATTCTGGCGATGAAGCTTCTTTGAAGGCAATTGCTTTGCCAGCAATGGCGTGCATCAGCGGTCCGCCTTGCAATATTGGAAAGACAGCGGATTGAATTTTTTTCTCCAAATCAGCATTACCCATCACCATGCCGCCACGGGGACCACGCAACGTTTTATGAGTTGTCGTCGTTACCAAATGGGCATGCCCGACTGGGCTAGGATATAAACCAGCGGCAATCAAGCCAGCATAATGGGCGACATCCGCCAGCAAATACGCCCCGACCTCATCGGCAATCGCACGAAAACGGGGAAAATCCAGATGGCGTGAGTAAGCAGAAGCGCCGCAAATAATCAATTTCGGACGATGTTCTTTTGCTAGGCGGGCGACCTCATCGTAATCAATCGTTTCTGTCTCTGGCGACAACCCATAGCCGATGGCGTTAAAAATCTTGCCGCTCAAATTGACCTTAGCACCGTGTGTCAGATGACCGCCATGTTCGATAGACATGCCCAAAGTAGTGTCCCCGGGCTTTAGCAAAGCATGAAAAACCGCTTGATTGGCCTGTGAACCAGAGTGTGGTTGAACATTAGCAAAATCCGCACCGAATAATTTTTTCGCACGTTCCATCGCCAGATTCTCGATGACGTCAACGTGCTGACAACCACCGTAGTAGCGTCGTTCGGGATAGCCCTCGGCATATTTATTAGTCAGCACCGAGCCTTGTGCTTCGAGTACAGCTGGAGACGTAAAATTCTCCGATGCAATCAGCTCAATATGACTTTCTTGGCGCTGCCGCTCGGCTTCCATGGCCGCTTGTAATGCGGTGTCAACGCTGGCGATGCTATAATCTTTACTGAACATAGTAGGTGACTCCTTTTGTCGATTTTTGGTGATGCTCTTCTGGTCTTTTGCCTCAAATTGAGCGAAAAGCGGAGGTTCATTCTATCACTTTATCAGTAGAAGTGTTTTTTTGCGGAGAGGTACCGAAGCGGTCATAACGGCGCTGACTCGAAATCAGATGGTCGGAGCAATCCGGCACGCGGGTTCGAATCCCGCCCTCTCCGCCGCGTTAAGAATAGGCAATTGGGGAGTATTGCATCAGCCAATCTTCTACGTCGCTACGGAGTGAAAGGTATACCTATGCAAGGGTCTCAACGATATTATGAAAGTTATTAAGGTTAATATTTATGATGATTAGAAAAAATAACCATGCCCATATTGACGGGCAAAATCTCCATCTGGGCACCAGTAAGTCCTCTTCGCCATGGCGAGTTGATTTACGCAGGTTTCGCATTTATCTTAAAGACAAATATCACGTAAGAGAAGCATTCTATTATTTGGGGTATGCTGATTCTCAACATGAACGATTATACGAAAACATACGAAAGGCTGGGTTTGTTATAGTTTTTCGAGAGCATTCTCGTGTGATGACGGGAAAAAAGAAAGGCAATGTGGATTCAGATATTATTTTCAACATCATGTCGTCTTTATATGAAAAACAAGACTTTGAAAAAATTGTGATGGTTTCAGGCGACGGTGATTACAAGACATTAGTCGACTTCTTGATATCCGAGAAAAAATTCGAAAAAATTCTTTTCCCCGATAAGAAGTATTCGTCTTCTCTTTACAAAAAGTTAGGAAGTGAGTACTTTGCATTTCTGGAAGATAGCAAAATACACATTGAGAAAAAGTGAAAAGGGCTCCTAAAGCACAAACACTTTTCGGATCCCTTCTCGTCTTGATTTTTGATAGGTAGGATTCTACATCAATTTATAATAATTTATAACAATTTACAACAATCTACAACAATCTACAATAATTGCACATCAATTTATAATGAGTTGCCCCTGAAAACCCGATTTTGCGGGGAATAATCAATCGCCTAAACACCGCGTAGGATGTGGGGGCAATCCCTTGTGGTTGCCCTCTTTCTGCGAGTTTCCCCAACGTCTCTACCAGTTGAATAAAACGACCAGAAAATGAGGGGAATATTCGCATAAATTGGTTAATATGACACCAATATTTACAGTTTTATATTACGAAAAATCAATATTTTACATACTTTTTCGAGGTCAATTTATTGTCAAAATTTTTCCGTGTATTTCCGTGTTTTCCGTGGTTTAAATATTCTTGTTTTCTGCTTCTTGGATTACTTCCAATTTTTCCCAGTCGCGTTCAATGATTGCTTGCATTTCCTCGCTGTATTCTAATACTCCCGTGACAATGCCATCAGGTAGAGTACGGTCAAGTTTTTTGCCTTTGTTTTCTTTAATAATCTTTTGTAATCTCTTATAATCATCATCGCTTATGTATTTTTTAGCATTTTCTATAGACTGAATGGTTTCATCATCTACTTCACCGGCAAAGACCATATTTTCTAATTGACTGTCCTTGCCTATTCTATCCTTGAGCGATTGATGGTCATCTGTGGCATGTGCCCCTTGGCACTGCGCGAATGTGAAATCCGCCCCTTGGCACTTCACGTGCCTGAAATCCGCTCCTTGGCACTCCGCGACACTAAAAATCGCCCCTTGGCACTTCGCGTCCCAGAAATTCGCCCCTTGGCACTTCGCGTCCCAGAAATTCGCCCTTTGGCACTTCGCGTGCCTGAAATCCGCCCCTTGGCACTGCGATTCACAGAAATTTGCCCCTTGGTACTGCGCGTTGCTGAAATTTGCCCCTTGGTACTGCGCGTTGCTGAAATTCGCCCCTTGGCACTGCGCGTGCGTGAAATTCGCCCATTGGCACTGCGCTTCCTCGAAATCCGCCCCTTGGCACTGCGCGCCGATGAAATTCGCCCCCACTAGGTAAGCGTGTTTAAGGTTCGCACACTCCAAGTCTTTCCCAGCCTCGAACTGTTGATACAAGCCATTTTTCTTAAACAGCAAGTCAATAGTTGTCTGAATTTCATTAGAGGGCCTTTCTTTATGTTCGGTTTGATAGCCGTATTCACTGGTTTTACTACTTTCTTGGTTTTCGCCACTTTCTTGGAGTTTACTGCCTTCTTGGGTTTTACTACGAATATGTGAGCAGAGAATTTGCCCAATCTGTCGGCGATATTTATCTTTCTCCCATGCTAATTGATAGAGTGAATAAATTGCTCCCGTGCGTGCAGAGGTTTCACTAGAGCCGAGCAGTCCCACGGCGGCGTTAAAGCGATCATCTATTCGCTGTTCAATCTGTATGTCAATTTGCTCGCGTTGTTGATTAAGTTGTCGTTGCTGTTTCTCAATACGTTGATGGAAGAAATATAGGGTGATAATCGCAACAGCAAGACTGACAATATTCGCCAAAGTTGGTTTTTGTTCATCAATAAAATAATTAAGGAAGTAAGCATCGATCAACAAAAAAATAACAGCAATAGCGTATTTTCGCCAGTGTTTTTTCCCGTGCGCTATTATCTCATCTGTCGCCGATGGTTCTTGAGTATTATCTTTATTTTGATTTTCTTTCATCGTACTCTATTGGTTGCCAAGCCAGCAGTCTATCACAAATAATCAGCACCGACGCTGGGAAAAAACCGTCGCCCCAGATAGCTGTAGAGGCACCCAATGTGGGCGTCTCACCAAACCATTTCCGTGTTTTTCCGTGTTTTCTGTGGTTAAAAATCCTATATTAATGGTCGCAAAATAGGTTTTTCAGGGTCTACCCAACCTACGAACATTAAAAGCCGACAAATAAGATTGGTCATACCATTGCCGTATCTTCAAACCTCATTTGCTGCTGTGCGGTCTCATCTTTAGGAAGCTCTGATTAAGTCTGGTCGTATCCAGTTGAGTGGTAAAAGGGTCAACATCAAGGCGTAAAACGCCCGTCATAGCGAGCCTATACGGGCGTTTTGCAACGCCGAGTTTGGCCCTTTTAACGCTCAAAGGGGGCGGGCATGACTTAATCAGAGCTTCCTTTAATACGCCTGTTAGCAATATCACAATAATCAGAATTGATGTCAATGCCGATAGTTCTACGATGATTCTTAACCGCCATAACACAAGTCGTGCCACTACCACACATTGGGTCAAGCACTATATCATTGGGGTTAGAAAAACATAAAATTAAATCTTCGGCTAATCGGTCGGGAAAAGTAGCTGGATGTTCTAGCTTGGTTCGATTACCTTCAGTATTGCTAGTTCTATATTGCCAAATCGTTCCTCTACATTTCATTTGATTGACAGCCTTTGGTTGTATTTTTTTGAAACTACCATTGGTCAATCTATCGGTCCCAGTATAAACTTTACCGGCATGTTTTGTCGG
This sequence comes from Mediaster aequalis, assembly GCA_032356045.1. Classification (NCBI taxonomy): domain Eukaryota; kingdom Metazoa; phylum Echinodermata; class Asteroidea; order Valvatida; family Goniasteridae; genus Mediaster; species Mediaster aequalis. The sequence goes on along the minus strand of JAULKO010308421.1, from coordinate 591 downwards.
TATCATCAAGGCTTCTTTATTAAAAGTGTTGGGTCGTTCACCCTTGAAGAATAGCAAAACATATTCATGGTCAACACGAAAACGCTGCTTCCACCAAGCACCGGGGTTTCCATCTCTTTGATAAATACAAGTCTCGAACAAACGCCAGCCAGCATTCTCACACCAGCTAATCGCCAATTTAAAAGTAGTCAATGATTTGGCAAAATTTTTCGTGCCATCACCGATAACTACGGCACAAACGCCACCCACTTTAGTAACATTGTATAGATTGTTACCCAGTGCTTCATAATCAAATATCCAGCCTTTTTTATAGTCTCTGATACCATCATAAGGCGGCGAAAAAACAGACAAATCTATTGACTGTTGCTCCAACGCTTCTGTGGTAGCAAGACAGTCACCCTGCACGATTTTATAGCTTTCCATGAATAACAATTATAGGAAGCTCTGATTAAGTTACATTGAAAAGGGGTTTTCATCATTAAATGATGTTCTTGCTATTTTCAATCTATCCATCGATCAACAAATGACTAAATCAGCTCAATTATCACCAAATAAGGGGCAAATGAGAGCTACCAAGGAATTTATTTTCCT
>JAULKO010308314.1:0-14046 GCA_032356045.1 Mediaster aequalis | reverse complement strand
ACGCGGATTAGGGCAGACACAGTGGTCTGCCCCTACAACAGGTAAACCAGCACCGCGCTTTTCCCCAGCGTCTCTACAGGTTGAACAAAACGACCAGAAAACAGGGGAAACCTTAGCATAAATTGGTCGTTTCGTTCAGCACGGTGAGACGCAATGATTGGCGTCTCCTTTAGTGGACGCAATCTGGGTGCTGGGATAAGCCCAACAAAGACGGTAAAAACAAAGCACCGTAGAGACGCAAAGTTTTGCGTCTCTACGAGAAGGAAGCAAGCAAGATGCTGGGGTTGCCCCTACGTTACTTCTCGCAAAATGGCTTTTTCAGGATCGACACCCTAAATCGTACTGGGGTTTTTAGAGGTGCCCTTCCGTGTATTCCGTGGTTTAAATGTCTCAAGAAGACGCTGACAACTGCACTACCTGAGCAACAATATCAGCGACTAAAGCCTGAGCAGCAGCGGCATTCGCACCGGCACGACGATAGGTCATAAAAATAATCCCCGGCTCACTCACCAATTCGTATATCATGATCGTTTGTGGGCAGTAGATAATATTATTCGGATTTGCCGCTAGCATATGATGCGATACATCCGCTTTGCAAAACCCAACAATTTCAGCATGACGGTATATTACTTTTTCCACACCCACCACGGTAGCGGTGCGCCTGAGCATATCAGCGATGTGAGCATGAAAAGTCAGGATAATTCCACGATCAGCGATTTCTTCCAATAGCGCATCGCGATAATCAGAGAAATCACCGACACAACGCTGTATTATTGAGTCATTTTGAGTCGTACTAGCCATCTAAATCATCATTGCTATCGGGCACCTTTAAAAACCCCAGTGCGATTTAGGGTGTGTAGAAAATAGTGCATATTTTAGGCAAAAAAGAGGCGAATAGTGACCCTATTTAACGAGATTTTGCTTGAAAAAGGTGCTGTTTTATGTGCTTCATAAATTGTACTGGGGTTTTTAGAGGTGCCCTATCGGTTACTCAAGCAGATTAGATGGATAATCCCCCACGCCAAGATCACCACGTATACCAACCAATGTTGGTAACTCTATATCGCCAACGTGATAGATTTGCTGTTGACGTAAATAATCAGCGACAACCTCCCACACGGGTGGACCAGCGGATATACTACCCGCCGTTGCCCAACCAGCAACTTTATAAGTTTGCTCCGACGCTAACAACTGACCCGTGCTTAACCGCAGTTCAGTAATCCGCTTGCCGACGGCAGCATCAGGCTGCAACGTGTAACGTATGCCGCCGGTTCTGACCATATCTCCCCCTTGCCGGTAAAACGGATCGACATGAAACATATTGTCCGCAATGTCTTCTAAAATAGCGTGAATATCACTACCGCGCATATCCCGAACATAGGTTTCAGGATAGGTCATCGCGGTTGCATTCATCACATCTTCTAAGCGAATAGAGTCACCAGCCAGTAGCGTTGTACCCCAGCGAAAACCAGGTGAAAAAGCAATCTGCGCCTCATAATACTGACGCAGTGCATCAACAATCACCTGATCCATACTGCCATTGAAACTGCCTCTTCTATACAGCGTATCAGCACTAACACATAATACTTCTGATAATTCTTCTTTATGCGGCTGACGATAACGCTCAACCAATGCGGACATATCCGCCGATGCGCTCAAGTAACGCGAGAAAATGGGCAGTAGATGATAACGGAGCTCTGGCCTGCCAGAACCAAACTGGACATCTAAACAGCCGACAAACTTGCCAGAACAGCCCGCATTCATCACCGCCGTCTCCCCAGCCGCGTTTGCAACCATCACTGGTACTGGGAAAGCATCGTGGGTATGACCACCTAAAATAACATCAATATAGGGGATTTGCTGAGCCAGCTGCAAATCAAGTCCAGTACCGTTATGTGATAGAAAAACCAGAAAGTCTGGCTTTTCCACCGCTCGAATTTTTTCGACGGTGTCGCGCAATTCTGCCGCTCGAATACCGAATGTCCAATCAGGAATAAAACGCCGCGGATTGGCAATTGGCGTAAATGGAAAAGCTTGACCGATAACCGCCACACGCCGTCCACTCAATTCGTGCACAACATAAGCCGGGAAGGCTCGCCCAGTATCCTCGTCATCAGTTGATGCACCGTCAAACTGTGCCTCTTCAGTCACATAAATATTCTGTGCGATAAAATGACCGTTAAAGTCAGCCAATGCTTGCCGCAACTGTGCTTCTGGATAGGTAAATTCCCAATGCCCCGTCATGGCGTCAATCCCCAATAAATTAGCCGCAGCAATCATGTCACGACCGCCATTGCGGTTAGTGATAGCAGAACCTTGCAACAGATCTCCTGAATCTAAATGCAATGTCTTTGCACGACCGAATTCTTCTCGTAACCTCTCACATAAAGTAGCAATATGGGCAAGACCGCCGACCTTACCGTAACGATCAGCCAATTCCTCAAATCTAAGATAGGTCAGCGCGTGCGCCAGTGCCTCGGAATCGGGAATATTGTACTTAGCGAGTACTGCCTCACCAACCAAGTGGGGAACCCTACCACGAGCACTAGAAGCACCTAAATTAACACTCGGTTCACGAAAATAAATGGGCGATGCCTGTGCATGCATATCGCTGGTGTGTAAAATACGAATATCACCAAAGGAAGGAATATCATACAGCGATTCCAGCGACGATGAAACATCCGCACGACCAGCTGGGAGAAAACCAGCGGTCGCCGCCGTGCCCAGAAAAGATAAAAAACGACGACGATCAACAATCACTCAACACGCCCAATCAACCCAGCGATAACGCAAAACATGAGAGCAGGGTCATATCGCTCACTGAGGCACCGCGATAACCCAATTTTTCTTGGAAATTTCTGCCTGCTCAAGGGCACGCTTAGCTTCAAAATGCGCTTGTTTCGCCATTTTTTTGGCTGTCTCTAAATCTCCAGCCTCAAGGGCAGCACGCGCCTCTTTAATCAATTTACCCGTATATCGCCATTCATGACCAACCGCCGCGGCTTCTTTACGCGCCGCCTCCGCCACATCAATGGCCGCCATAATATCATCATCTGCCAAAACCGGAGACCCCAACAATAAAGCGGTGCCAATGACTACACGAAAGATAGTGGTTTTCATCTGCTTTTTCCTTTCCCTCTATTTTGAAATCTTTGCATAATGGGTTATTTTACTCTGTGGCGGCGTTGAAAGTGGTCTCTCTCCCTCTGGGAGAGAACAAAGAGAGGGTTGCAAATAGATTATTGACGCGCATAAACTCCCTCATTTCGTGCGTTGTCCACCTGTGCGTTGCACGCAGACAGACCCTTGCCACCAAGCAAAATCCCTCTTTTATGCAAAGACCTCATTTTGCTTATTTCCGAACACCCGGGCCGTTAACCGGCAAATCATTGGACATGTAAGACATGAAATACTCAACCTGACGATAACGGGGGTCCTGCGCTTGAAAACGTTTAGCACCCTGATCACGATGGCATCGGCTAATACGCTTGTGCAAGGTGGCGATGTGCCCCCACTTCAGGCGAAAATTAGGCCAGTGCGTCACCTCACCAAGGGCTGGATGCAAGATCTCAGTACGTACCCGTAACCCGGCTCCTTGCACATGACAAGTCGCACAAGAGTTGTTCAGATAACCACGTTTGGTATAGTAAAACTCCTTCCCCTGCTGATAAGCACGCAAAGCCGCCTCACTCTCAACGACAATATGCATCGGCTGACCGCGCGATGTCCACGCCATGTAAGCGGACAAATTAGCAATGTCACCAACCTCCCACTTCAATGGCATCTCACCATTTATTTCGCGGCATTCATTAATGGCGAGTTCCAGTGTAATAATCTCGTTACGGTCATCATCAAAATAGGGATAATTTTGCCGTATACCGATGCCGCCATTCGGAAAGCAATCGGCGTAGCGGTTACCATTGGTAAAAGGGGTATTGAACAAAATCTCACCCTGTTCAACAAACTCCTCGTAGGGTGGAAATTCCTCAATATCTTCCCACTGCGCACGAGATTGAGCATCAATCGCGTAAACACCATTGGCAAAATCTTCCCACTTAACATCAGGAAAAGTGGTTTGGAAATAGCGCACAAAAGCCTGACGATCGGCTTCAGGAATCGCACTGAAATCGGCGGCGTTGGCAACCGGTAATAGGGCGAGAGCGACGATTAGTAACCCTTGAGAAATAGTGCGAGAGAATGTCATTTGACCACCACCTCAGCCATTTCTTCCATACCCTTATTGTCCTGCCAGCGGAGACGAAGCTTATCTCCCGAGTTCCCCCGGTAATAAAATTTCAAATACGGATCCTTTGACACCGCTGGCCCGAGGTGAGCAATAAACACCTGCTTACCATCCACTTCAGCCACTAAATTTTCTATGTAATGAGCTGGAATAACAGTACCCGTTTTGTCTTTGGCAAATCCAGTCTCCATCGGGTGACTGGCAAGCAATTTCGCTTCCACGACACCATCTTTCATTTTAGCTTTTACTCTCATGCTTTACCTCCTTCTGCTTGATTAACCACCGCAACCACCGATGGTCACCTTAACTTCTCGCATCACGCCCAGCAACTGATTATCCGTTGTCTGCACTAATGCGACAACCCGTGACGACTTGCCCATTTTGATACGGGTTGACACATGCGCCAAAGCATCTGGGGAAATGTCAAAAGCAGCTGTTAGTGGTTGTGGATTTTCTTCTACTAAAATAGCGATCTGTTTTGCCGCGCCATCGTATTTGACGGTCACTGGCACGACAGCACCGTTCTCAGCAATTTCTGGTGCCTTAAATTTGATTGCATCACTTTCCGAAAATTGTTGTTTGCCATAGAGTTCACCCATCGCTTGCTCCATCTTATCGGCACCAAAGGCCGACTTTGGCCACGCCGCCGCTATCGCCCGCCCTACTGGCGCAAACAATGTTGCCAGCGATGAAAGCCCAGCAACCATTAAAACTTTCCTTCTACTAACCATCATTTCCTCCTTATTCGTTCAGAGAGTATACAAAAAATCAATGACCAACTCAATCTCTTCAGCGGTCAATATACGATTCAGACCAAACGGTGGCATGGCCGAAATAGGGTTAAATTGGGTCGCGTCATACAGGCGACTGCGTAGTAATTCACGATCAGGAAAACGTTGCTTAACGTAAGCCAGTGCCGGCCCCATGTTGCCAGGCGAATCGGCACCAGCAATGGCGTGACAGGCAATACAGTTACCCACACCCGATTTGCCCTTCTTGCGAAAAGCAATTGCCTTACCCGTAGCGACACGTTCCGATAAAGATACATCCGCCTGGGCTGAAGACGACACCCCACCAGCCACCAGTAAAGCTAGCAAAATAATGGCACACACCAACCACCACGCACTCTTTTTTGTCATTACATTCCTCCTTCTCTGCAAAAACAACGGCACGTGTAACACAAAGAGCGCATGACACGTAGCCAACTAAATCCGTCAAGATGACTCAATCTACAAGCCATCGACACCTGCCGATTGTAGCATATATTGAATAGCCATAAGAACCTCCTCACGACTCAAGCCAGATTTTTCCTGCGATGGCATGGCACCCTTACCATTCAACGCAGAAGTCGTTAAGCCGTCCATTCCGAGCGCCTCGAAACGCGCCTGCCAATCTTCCTTTCCAGATGCTTTGGCGATAGGTGCTCGGGCAACCCCCGAAGCATGGCAGAGCGAACAAGCACGATTATAAATCGCTGCTGCCTGTGTACTCGCCGTCGTGCTATCCCCTGCTGTCTTATTCTGCGACGGCGTTACTCCTTTGATACTTTCCGTCACGCTCAGTGCTTGCCCCTCTAAACAATCCTCCATACACACAACATTGTCTACATCCGGTCTTGGATCCTCAAAAAAGTTATCGCGGTTTGGCATGTCAACAGTAGCCAAAGACCCAGCATCCGCGACAAAATCATCATCAACGATACCATTCAGATACAACACATACGCAGACAAGGCATAAACTTCATCGGGGCTCAGTGATTGTGGTGCGGTATAAGGCATTGCCCGACGAATATAATCAAACAAAATAGGTGCGTAGGGCCAATAACTTCCCACCGTTTTTTCTGGCCGATGAGTCCCGCCTTGCAAAGTCAGCGAATCATAGCCTCCAGATAATGCTGGCCAACGCCCTTCGCCCTGCCCGAAATCACCATGGCAAGATGCACAGGAAAATTCAAACAACGCCTCTCCCGTCTCTACATCCCCTGCCCCAGGCGGCAATCCGACACCATCATAGCGCACATCAATATCCCAAGCAGCAATCTCTGTCACACTCGCTGCTCGACCGATCGAAAAAGTCTCCGCCGTCGCATGGGCAGAAACGACGATGGAAAGAATGATAGGCAAGGCGACATTACGACACTTGGACATTAAAAACCTCGCCCCGCTCATTCATCCGCCAAGTTTGGATGGCATTTTTATGATAAATCGATTCGACACCACGGACTGCCCGCAATTGCGCCAGTGTCGGTTGCACGTAATCCGTTTCATCAACGGCGCGGCTTTGCCACAACTTAGCACCGCCATCCCAGCGATAAGGCAATGAAAAACGAACCAGTGCTTTGGGTAAAACAAGCCCCTTAAGGGATGCCATCTGCCAGTTAGCACCACCATCATCTGACACATCAACGCGTTTAATTTTGCCCCGTCCTGACCAAGCGACTCCTTCTACTTCAGAGAAATCACCGCTACCCATCTTCCGCCAATGATTTTCTGGACAAGGATTGAGCAACACCGAATTGGCTTCTTGTACCCATGAAAATCGACGCGCCCGACCATCCGGCATTAGGTCGGTGTATTTTGATGTTTCTTCACGGTGGTGCCAAGGTTTATCACCGATTTTGAGTCGGCGCAACCACTTAACCGACGTATTGCCCTCCCACCCTGGATTAATCAAGCGCAACGGATACCCCTGTTCGGCACGTAACCGTTCACCGTTTTGTCCATAGACTAAGAGAGAATCATCCATCGCTTTTTCCAGCGGAATACTGCGCGTCATGGCGGCCCCATCGGCACCCTCTGCCAGAATCCACTTTCCTTCTGGCTTGACCCCCACCTCCTGCAAAATTATTTTTAACGGCACACCCGTCCATTCGCAACAAGACACCATGCCGTGGGTAAACTGTACCGCTTCCATTTGTGCACCCCGCCACTCCATCCCACCATTGGCTGGACATTCAAGGAAACGAATCTCTGACACCGACGGAAAACGCATCAAATCATCCATCGTCAGCAACAACGGACGCTCAACCATACCGTGAACCAATAAACGATGTTGATCGGTAGGGATATCGGGCACACCCGCATGATGACGCTCAAAACATAGGCCATTCGGTGTGATTATTCCCTTCAGCTCATGCAACGGTGAGAAACTAACCGAAGAAACCGTATCAGCAGTCAGCCACGGCACATGGCGACGAACAACATGTTCCTCGTACTGAGACGGCATCCCATACGGGTTAGTCACAACGCCAGGACCCAGCCGCCGACTCCATTCGGGTACCGCTGGCGGAGAATCCGCGGCTACCCCAACGCCCGCCCCCCACGCACCTACCCCAACGGCAACCCCTCGCTTGAGGAAATCGCGCCGCGCTGTGCCACCACTTAACGTGCCCGAGCGACGAGCCGCAATTTGTTTCAATTTTTGAATAGCCAGCACCTGTCGATTATTGCACACTGTGATAGAATTAGCCAAGTATGCAAGAGAAGTCTATTTTCCGCACTTTTATGATTGCTTTCTTATTGATTGTGCCGTTAGCATCGGTCAGTGCACAGCAATCTGAATCAGCAGGTGATTATGTTGTTAGTCGTGATACGCCGCATTGGTTCAAAGCCTCATTTTTAGACTTTGAAGAAGACATCGTTGAAGCAGTCGCAACCAACAAGCGTCTCATGATTTATTTTGGTCAGGATGGCTGCCCCTACTGCAAGCAACTGCATGACACCAGCTTCAAAGACGACGCCATGGTGTCATTTATCAATCAACATTTTGACGCCATTGCCGTCAATATTCTCGGCGATGTCGAAACCGTGTGGCTTGATGGGGTGGTGCGTTCAGAGAAAGCCCTCAGCGCACAGTTGGGAATCCAATTTACGCCCACGTTGCTTTTTTTGAACGAGACGGGTGACGTCATCGTTCGTATTGATGGTTATCGACCGCTGACTTGGATGAGGGTGGCCTTCCAATTTGTTGCCGATAAAGCAGATTTACAGGGTATATCCTTTGAGAACTACATGCAAAAAAATGTACCCGATCAGCCAATCACCTCAACCACCCTTTCAGATTCTTTTCAATCACCTACAGGAAACTTACACAATCCCGAACAACCAGTACTGGTTTTTGTCTCACAAGACCATTGTCCGATGTGCAACGAATGGCGGACGTACCTAAGAAAAAACACTGAAAAGTGGCGCACCGCCTTCCGCATTACTGAACTCAACCGATTCGGCAAAAAGCCAGCAGACAATCAGCATAATGAGAGCGAGTGGGCGAGTAGCAAAAAAATCACTTTTGCACCCGCATTAATTTTCATTGATGAGCGAGGTCAGGAGTTTTTTCGTGCCGAATCCTACCTACGAGCCTTGCATCTTGATGCCGTACTAGAGTACGCCAAAGCAGGCGCGACTACCGCCAACCCTGAATTCCAAAGATTCCTGCAAGAATACACCGACCAATTACGACAATCAGGGCAATCCGTACGAATCTGGTAGGCGGACGAACCTACCTGCGTGCAGACGCACAGGCAGGTGAAAATGCACAGAATGAGGTTGTACAGACGCAAAATCTTGCGTCTGTACAACGATACCACAATAACCGCCACACGCGATTGACAAATAAAGCAAGATTATGCTATAAATTCGCCATCCTGACTACTGGGGGAAATTATCACACTACTACCAATGACCAGATAACGATGTATGATGAAAAAAAACCTAACACACGACGAGGATTCGCGTGCTGTTGCGCCGAGCCAGTTCGTTTTGACAACGATAATCGGTCAACTGAACCCAGCATGGCTAGCACATTAACTGACGTTTGCGGTGGCGTCTTGTGACCGTCCGTATCAGACCATTTTTTGTTATCAACCAGGAAGGAAATAGACAACATGTATGACGTCAATTTAAGCGAAGATGGACAGATTGTCACCATCGCATCTGACCCTAGTATCGCTTCAGTGCGATTTCATGCCATCTGGTTACGCGACAACGCGTGGGATGGTGAAACGCGTTCAACGGGCAATGGTCAACGCCTGATTACTTTGCGCGATATTCCCACTGATAATCACATCAATCAAGCTAAGATAAGCGGACAAATTCTACAGCTAACCTTTCAGCCCGAAAATAAAACCATTGACTATGACCTCACTTGGCTCATGAATCATGCCTACGACCAAACCAAGCAAAACCCTGTCGGCTGGGTATCACCCAACATTGAAACCTGGGATAACCGTCTGCTCAACACCATACCCAATGCTGATTTCGTTGAGGTTCAAAATAACTCGGATTCGCTCCACCAATGGCTACAACAGGTGGTTCGATACGGATTTGGCAAACTCACCAACGGGCCGACGGAAGATCAATCACTGATGCGCGTTGTTGATTTGTTTGGCTACGTTCGCGAAACCAATTACGGTAGACACTTTGAGGTCCGCACTGAGATTAATCCCACCAACCTTGCCTTTACCAATCTTGGACTACAAGCCCATACCGATAACCCTTATCGCGATCCAGTCCCCTCGATTCAAATTCTCTATTGCCTAGAAAGCTCGGCGGAAGGGGGTGAGAATATGGTGGTTGACGGCTTCCACGCCGCTCGGCTTTTGCGTGATAAAAATATCAGATGGTTTGATGTTCTGTCCAAATACTGTGCACGTTTTGAGTATGCTGGTGAGAAGGATGTTATTTTGCGCTCTCGTCGACCGATGATTGAACTGTCTCCAGATGGAGAAATCATTGGCGTCCGTTTTAATAACCGCTCTGCCGCTGCCATCACCGATGTCCCATTTGAAGACATGGCCGACTACTATCAAGCCTACCGCCAGTTTGGCGAAATTATCAACAATCCTGCTATGGAGGTCACCTTCAAGTTGTCCCCCGGTGAATGTTTCATCGTTGATAACACCCGCGTCTTACATGCCCGCAAAGCATACTCAGGAACGACAGGTAAACGATGGTTACAAGGTTGTTATGCCGACAAGGATGGACTGCGATCAAAACTGGACTCTTTAACGGCACAGCGATCGGAGGTTGCCTAATGGATAAAGTGGATAAAGCGAACTTTACGCCTCTGACAGCAAAAAATGTTGTTGCCTTTCTGGAAGATATTTTTGCTCGACGTGGAAACGAGGAATATCTCGGCGAACCGGTTACTATGGCTGAACACATGTTACAGGGGGCGCATTTTGCCGAGCAAGCGGGTGAAGCAGAAATCGTTATCGTCTCTGCTTTGCTACACGATATCGGTCATTTCACCAGCGAATTTGGCACTTTCTCCATGGATGATACCAAAGACAGACATCACGAAGAAGCCGGGGCACGCGTGTTGGAACCATTTTTCCCGTCACTTGTCATTGACTGTATCCGTTATCACGTTGCCGCAAAACGCTACCTTTGTACGGCTCAACCAGAATACTACAACCGCCTGTCTCCCGCCTCTATTCATTCTCTGAACCTGCAAGGTGGTTTGATGAACGACAGTGAAGTGGCTGAATTTGAGAAGAAAAATAATCTACAGGCAATCCTCACCATACGCCGTTACGATGATGCTGGTAAGCAACCTCATTTGGCGACCCAAGCTTTCTCCTACTACACCCCGATGATTCAGCGTGTCGTCGATTCGGTTCATTAATCTAAGGAAGCTCTGATTAAGTCTGGTGTCATCCAGTTGAGTGGTAAAAGGTTCAAAATCAAAGCGTAAAACGCCCGTCATAGCGAGCCTATACGGGCGTTTTGCAACGCCGAGTTTGGCTTTTTTACCGCTCAAGGGGGGCGGGCATGACTTAATCAGAGACCTTTGCATAATTGGTTATTTTACTCTGTGGCGGCGTTAAAAATGGTCTCTCTCCCCCTGGGAGAGAACAAAGAGAGGGTTAGCAAATAGGTCATTGATGCTAATAAACTCCCTCATTCCGTGCGTTTTCGCCTTACCACAAAGCAAAATCCCTCTTTATGCAAAGGTCTCAATCAGAGCTTCCTAAGTTCAATCCAACCACTGAAATCTTGCCGCACTACTGTTCCTGTTTGAAAATAAAATCACGACGCTTTCAGGAGATAGTACAGTGTTGACAGAGCTCCAAACCCGATAACAAAGTTATGCAGGTAATGTTGCGGGATTCTCTTTGCGAATTTTGCACATTGATAGCCACCAATAGCCGACCCAAGCATCATGATTGTCGCTTCAGGCCATGCAATCAGTGAGCCACTAGCAAAAATTCCGATACTGACAAGAGAAACAAGCGTAATGATAACATTTTTGAGAGCGTTGGCATCATGAAAATCGCTGTAGCCTATTATCTTCAAAATAGAAAACACGATGATGCCCAACCCAGCTCCGAAATACCCTCCATAGATACAAACAAAAAATAAGATTAAATTACTGACGCGAGCATCTCCCACATTGAGCAACGAGCTCTCGCGCGAAAAATACCGATTAATTTTATCGCTATAAGCATAGAGCAAGGTTGCCGTGAGTAGCAGATAGGGTATCAGTTTAGCGAAGACATCATCCTCGCCCCAAATTAGAAGAATGGATCCAATGGCAGCACCCGCTACACTGCTAACAGTGTTGGCAATAGCTGAAGAATTCATCTGCCTGAGTTCATCCATATAGAATGGGATTGTAGCGGCATAGCCCGGCATTGTTGCGATAAAGTTGGATGCATTGGCGACACTAGGAGGCAGGCCGACACTCAACAAAACTGGAAAACCCAGCAAGGTGGCACCGCCTGCGGCGGCATTAATTCCGCCGCAAGCCATGCCTGCTACAAAGAGGATTAGAATAGTATGAATAGCCATTGTCGCAGTTTTGTCGTGTTCTTATAGGTGTCTCATGGTCATCAATAGACCGCAGGGCACCTTTAAAAACCCCAGCACAATTTACGAAGCGCATAAAACAGCACCTTTTTCAGGCAAAATTTCGTTAAATAGGGTCACTATTCGCCTCATTTTTGCCTAAAAAATGCACTATTTTCTACACTGCTTAAATCGCACTGGAGTTAATAGAGGTGCCCTCAAGGAGATTTGCTCATGAAACGCCTCACCCGAGCAGGAAGATACCAAATTTCGGCACTGTTACCAAATGACAGGCAAGCACCAATCGCCGCTATACTAGGCATGTCGCCATCAACGATTAGTCGCCTGCCTGTGCGGGGCACGCAGACAGGCAGGTTGTGTCGAAATGCTGACCAAGCCGGCCACTATCGTCCTGATATAGAGACCATTGCATAGGCGAATATTTTGCTTTGTGGCAAGGCGAAAACGCACGGAATGAGGGCGTTTATCCGCATAAATAACCGATTGAGTACGTTTTCAACGCCGCCACGGAGTGAAAGATTTGCCTATGCAATGGTCTCATATAGCACACAGTCTGGCCGAGCAACGTCGTCATCACGCTTCATCAGGAGGAAGTGAGGAGGTTACCAGCGTGGTTCAATCACCGACCGATGAAGGTGCTTGGCTTCAAAACACCTCATGAAGTGTAAAATGTCAAATAACGTTGTGTTTCACTTTGGAATCCACACTCCCCTACCAACCAAAAAATAAAGGAATATACTATGAGCAAAATTTGCCTGATTATCATGGACGGTGTCAGATTTGACAGCTGCATATCCGAGTGTGGTTACCTAGAAGGTGCAGTTGAAATCGGTCAAGCGCGACGGTGGAAAATGATTTCCTGCTTGCCAACAATATCAGCCGCCATGTATGAGACTATCCATACGGGTCTGGCGCCGCACGAACATGGCATTTTGGGTAATGAAGGTATCCGTCCATCGCGCTGTCCCAATGTTTTTAGTACGCTCAAAGCGGCAGAGAAACTCTCCGCTGTCGTTGGTCATAGCTATTTCCATACGCTCTATGGCACTACCCCTTTTGATCCATTTGAGCACAGCGAAATTAATGATCCAGACGCTCCTATCTCCCATGCGCGCTATTACACGATGGAAGGCTATCGACCCGACAACGCCTGTGTACCGGCAGAAATTGATCTCTGCGCACAAACCTGGACCTTGGCCAATCGCTACCAACCCAATTATCTATTGATGCACTCATGCGGTGCTGATACACTGGGTCATTGGTTTACTGGCGATTCTCCTCAATACCGAAAACAAGTCGCCCAGATTGACAATGCACTGTCCCGATTGATACCGCGCCTGATCGATCAACAATACGATATTTTTGTCACCGCTGATCACGGTATGAACGAAGATGGTCATCACGGTGGTGATCAACCAGTATTGCGTGAAACCGCCTTCTACTACTTTGGTTCGCGACCTGGCCCAGATAAGTTAACCATTCTCGATCAACGTTCTATCGCGCCATCCATCCTATCGCTGATTGGCGTTTCTGCCCCGGAAAGCATGACCTTTCCCAACCTATTCTAAAACACCAAATAGGCATTTTCAACAGGTACATATTGACGGAATTTCTGATGAATGCAAGCGTATCCCACAAAAACTATAAACAGCCTCTTCCTCAGGCAAAATCTCGTTCAGTATGTCCAATATTTGCTTTTTCCTAAAAAATGCACCGTTTCTAATTTCCGTGAAATACACTCGTATTAATCGGAGATTTCTTAAGGAAGTTCTGATTAAGTCATGCCCGCCCCTTTTGAGCGGCAAAGCGGCCAAACGCGGCGTTGCAAAACGCCCGTATAGGCTCGCTATGACGGGCGTTTTACGCCTTGATGTTGACTCTTTTACCACTCAACTGGATGCCACCAGAATTAATCAGAGCTTCCTTAAAATGTTTTGGAGAAATTACCGATTCCCTTCCATCAGTGTGTTGTATCTTGTTTTGCTACTGCTGTCG
>JAULKO010308210.1:0-14057 GCA_032356045.1 Mediaster aequalis | reverse complement strand
TTGAAAGAGATCCTGTCCTTTATTGGTAACCAATGAAGATTTCTCAAAACTGGTGTGATGTGCTCCCTAGTTTTAGTCATTGTGACGATTCGGGCAGCAACATTCTGAAGACGAGTCAAACGACCTAGCTGGTTATCAGGAAGCTGGTTATCTTTTTGACCAATGTTGGGGTCCAACAGATTGATTTGGGGCCATTTTTACACAGCAAAATGCAAAACAATATTACAAAACCTATTATACCGTTGTACAGTATCATCCTTGCCCTTACTAGGAAAAATATGAAAACCATTTTTAACCCCCTTACGTTATTTTTAGACGTTTCAATATGACATGTTTTTTGCAACTTGCAAAACTGCAAATTTTACCCTATATTTGCTGCTCAAAAAGTCAACTTGCCACGTGTCTCAGAATATTTTCATTCGGAAAAATTGGTTATTTTGAGGTAACAATAATACAATAGAACTTTTACGAATCTGGCACCCATTTTTGAACACAAATGGGCTAGTGGAAAACTCTGTCATGAATAGGCATTGGGCAGTGTAAATATTGTGCCCCGTCTGCCACGCCCCGTCCGTATATCGCTTGCCACATTGATTTATTGTGTCAGTGGTTGCAGAGCACTACATGTAGGTTTTCGGTAGCAAGTTGAGACCAACTGGCAAGACTTTTCTTTACCAGTTGCTCCTTGTAACCTTTGCACAGCCTCCCGTAAACTGTATAAAACCTCCCCAGCCTCAACCCCACCCCCCTCCGCCAAAAAATGCAATATTTTCCCATCTGTGTGTTTTTTTTAAATATTATTATGCTCACACATACTTGAACATTAAATCTAATTCATCGATGCATAACTAATTCATTGTTAACTTGCACTCTCACTACATCACAAGAGAAACCTCCCCCAGCAATCGCTAGGCTGTTTTCTTTTGGGGGTAAGGACATTACACCCATGTTTGGAAAAGGGGCAACAACTCACGCGGGATTATAAAACGGGATCAACAATAAACAAATGTAACTAAGTGTCCATAAACCCTTTTGAGTTGTAAAATGTTAGCAGTCCGTACATTAGAGGAGGAGTCTCAAAGGGGAGGAGTGGCGCAGACAATAAAGGTGGTACACACTTGCCACAGACTAGACCATTAAATCAGAAATCTGTTATAACTCTCCTTTAGATAATCATACTTAAACTAAGGAAGTGCCTTATGACATTTCTATTAGGGTAGCCTTGTTTTCTCTGAAATTCCATCTGCGGATTTCATATTTTTTCTAGTAAGCGCAGGGATGATACTACACAACGGTACAATTGGCTTTGTAACCTTTTACAAAATGGCCCAAAATCACATTTGCCTGTCCCAAAATTGGTCAAAAATTGCCGAAACACAAAATGGCATGTTACCATGGCAACGGGCTGTAGATGGACTTAACAAGTTTATTTTGGTTACTTACTCCCTCAGTACTTTCGTCTCAAAACATATTTTTTTAAATTTGACCGTGGCCACTTGACTCTTAAGCATCTGGTGGCAATTCACTTATGTTTGTTTGGTAAGTATATTGTTACATTTGTCTGTTTTCTCTGTGGGGGAAATAGAGTATTCCATGCACGTACATTATGTAAGCCTACATAAACAATTGAAGCACTACGTGTATTTGCATGTAACGACGCTAAATGTATATTGTTTGAACTTTATAAACTGTCATGATCTTCAGAATGTCGGATTATGCTTGTGACGTAATGTGGGAGTATTTGTTGTAGTAACCCCTTTCAAAATATAATTATTGAAAGGCAACAACGCCCTGACATCCAGCAACAATTAATATGTTTGGTTGTTACTTAAAACGCGTTCATTTTTAATTACAACGTTGCATTTTTTACTTTCTATTGAAAATGTGTTCATGGTTTTGCATCTATGTCTTATCTGGGGCTTATATGGGGACTCTATGGCAGGAAATTATTTTCAGCCAGGATTATTCATTTCTACTAAAAAACACAGCCGCATTGTGCTCTTATATCTTGAAAAGGCAAAACATGAAAATTCGCATTTAAAAATGAACGCGTCTTAACCTTTTGCCAGGGTTTTGTTGAAACTCACGGAGAAAAAAGCCAAAACACACAGACAAAACAAAACAAATAACAATGGCACCCGAGCCTCCCACCTTTTGTCGACTGTCGTATACTTTTTGTCCAGCAGTAAATACAGCCAACAATATTTGACGAGATAAAACTGCTCCCACTTTGGCCTGTACTACAACGTTCATTGCCTCACTAACTGTCTTTCCTCTCACTTAACTTCTCGCCGAGTGACTTGGTCTTTTTTTCTGACGTATTTGTTGTCTATTTGGCGTAATTTGGTTGGAGAAAACAGTTTCCGTGGTGCGTTGTTTCCAGTACCCAGGTACACAAACTGCATGGACTGGGGACTAGACTGCACCGTTTCCATGGGGTCGCGTTGGCAGCTAGGCTTTGACGGCGCGTGTCTCGTAGTGAAATTCCAGACACACAAATGTGCGACTGAATTATTCCGAGTTCCAACGGTCCGACTTTCTAGGACCAAATTTGTGGGTCTACAAATGTATTTCGGTCAATGATTTTCAGATAAACGGGACATTATCAACGGAATGTCGTGTACATTATTATAATTTCCAAGGTCTTTCCAACCGTGACATTTTTTTTCTTCGGACGAACACTTTCGAGCCCAAATGTTGTGCAGTGTGTGCATTTAATTTTCAAATATTAAAACGCAGTGGCGCAAAGTACAAATAATGTTGTCATTCAGCGTTCGGTTACAAGGTTCCGCTGCATTCAACACATTTTATGTGCATTCATGTGCATTTATGTGCTTTATGTGCATTGTTTGCATTAAATTGTTTGCACTTTATTATTGTACCAATGTCCGCAACTGTTCTAAGAAATCCTGTTATCTTTATTTACATTTGTTGGTGTCTGACCTTTTCATTTTAATTTGTTGTAATGAAAACATGATTTTTGCCGTATTTACATCTTTTTGGAAGAGATTACCAATCAGAAATAAGTATTTATCATGCAAATTAATAAACGGTACCTGTGTACACTGATGATCCTCTCACTGTAAAGAATTCGATTTCCCTCAGCCTGCTGTATTTCATGGCAAAGACCCAAGTGGTTATAAGGTTGACAACACCAAGAACTGTCTCGGCTATCAAAACAAACTGCGAACAAAATTCTCCATATTGAACAAATTTTAGAATTCAGGGCTTCTGAAGTCCCCACTTTTTCTTTTAAAAAAGTCAGAATACCTATATAGCTCCCCAACTCGATGAAAAAAGTGAATAATCTGAAATAACAAATAAGGTCGAATTTAAAATTTAAAAAAACTGTTTACCGTCACCGCCCTCTTCCTTTTTGCGGCCGCCTCCTTGTTTTTCGTGTCTTCAACAAAATCCATAAAAGAGTGCAAAAGGAAGACAAGAAATGCCTCCCAGTCGATATATCACAGTTTTAAATCGTTTGGTGGACTCAAATTTCGGCAGAAGCCTTCCTGAAAAAAGGGCAGCCTTTTTGAAAAATACGGCCTCGTATCATCTACAAATAGTATTAAAAAGCGCCCTTCTCCTCATTTTGAAAATGACATGATGCGAAACATTTTGTTCTTTTTTTGTTTTATTTGGCCTAACTACTGACTTAGAAAATAATGAGTACATATTCCGATAAATTGAACAATATGTTAATAATTGTAGCCTTGGATTTTTGGGTTTTTTTGTTGGGGGGGGGGGGGACGTGAGTGTTTGAATTCCGTCCCCTCCCACAGTGCCATTTCTTTAGCAGCATAACTTGACACTTTTTAAGATGACTAAACGTGCTCGAAGCCTACATTTGTGTCTTGCACATAAACCCCGAAGAGCCAGGGGAATTGAAAATATATATGAAAATAAAAAAATAACTCACGAGGTTGCTGTAGTATTTAGACTGCGTGGTCTCTTCTTGTACTAATGGGATGTAGGTGACGTTACAGTAGATCAATAGAATCAGGATACAAACAAAATACGAAGAAAGGTCGTATGGCAACGTCATAAACACACCACGTATCACGTATATCACACCAAAACCTGAACAAATCAGAGACATACACAAACTTGTTAAGTTAGGCCAGTTATAGCCTTGCCCAACCCGCAAGTTCAATCATTATTGTCCTTCGTCCAAGAATTGTATTACTGCGTATTATAATGAACCCAACCAAGTTAATCGTTGAACAGAACTAATTATACGGACAGAATCAGCATTTAAATCAGTTATTAAAAAGGGTGTTATGACGTTATTTCGTGGTTTACGAAGCACTTTTTTTTGTTACGGTAATAGTACCAATATTCAGCATAACGATGAAAGTCGAAGTGAGTCACGTTTGGAGACTACACTGTTAATTGGACACAGCACAAATACGCTGGTTGAAGTCGTATTGGTCGTTTGCAGAAAGAGCAACAAAGAATGTCAAACATTTGGCACAAAGCCGGCAGGTGCTTCGATCACCGATTGTTATTTTGGAAGTAAGTCTGTTTTAAATTAGGTTTCACTTACAAATGGTAACGAACGTGATAAGAGCAAATTTAAATTCCGACGAATCTGGTTTCACATTTATAACCCGTTCTACGCCTAGATACGCAGCTGCCAGAACGTGGAGGATGACAGAGATGATGTAAACCCACTCCTTCCAAGAAATGTCCAAGAGTTGTCGCCTCTTCACTGTTAAGGGATTACCTTCAGACCGCTGACAAGAAAAACAAAGTATATCACTTTTGAACAAATATATTGGTATGTTACCGAATTATGTTTTTTTTTTCCTTCTGGAGCAACAAGCAGAACATTTCTGATGAGAATTGTTTTACTGATGATAAGAGCTTGTGCATAGGCAGAGCAGTAACAGCCCAATGCTTATAAATTGTTGCCATATTTGACTGGAAAACAGTCTAACTAGCAGCAAGCTGGCTATAGCTGCAGCCAGACTGACAAGTCATTATGATTTTCAACCAGCATGATTATTGTGTTACAAAAATATGCACATAGCAGGCACTTGCGACGCTTGACGAGCTCGATATGACCGGCAATAAGTTAGATTTTGAATCAGAACTATTTTGCATAGCATGCACTGATACACCCGAACCCCTGGATTTTGTTCTTGTTGCCTACAACAAGTTGCAAGAATGCTATAAATCATCAAATATGCGACCAGGTCGCCAACAAATCATAATTAAACAAATTAACGTGTTTGACCAAACGTAACATTGATATTAATTAATAATGTTCAGAATAAAACAAGTGTTTTACCTCGTCATAATCTGTTGTGATGTTTTCCGTGGAATCCTGATTGTCCTTATCCGATTCATCCATGTTGCCTGATCGAATACGGTTGCGAACAGAAGATGACTGCTGAAAAAATTGAACAATAAGAACATAAACTTACATGTTCCTGTGTCCTCTACAGTGTAGGACGGTCAAATTATTCCATTTGAAAACGAAGTAAAGTTCACAATTTCGTAAAATCCCAAACGCTACTCACCATTCCACGACAGACTCTGGCGCGTTTTTGTTTGTACAAGTCACTATTATAATAAGCCAGGCCTGACTGGGCAAGTGGAACGAGTCTGTCGCTGATCTAGATAATAGCAGTCAAACGACTCATATGATTACAAAACTGCTTCTCTCTGTGTGTGGTTACCAAGTCACGTTCCAAACGTACACTAGTAAATAAGTGACCGAATTAGACTTGTTTCGTGTTGTTTTTATTCATTACTGTCGCGAACGCAGTTGATGGCATATTGGTATAAAAGTACAAATATAGTGCCAAATATAGTGCCAACAAATTTACAAATTGTAATACTGCTATCATAGTAAACATAAACATATTAAAACATTAGAACACGTACCAGGCGATTTTGCCGTTCAAAAATGAAGACAACACAAATAATATGTTGATACAGTCTGCTGCATGGCAACAAAATCATTACGTTGCTAGGATACATAGGTACAAGGTCTATTTTCACGTAGCCTTTAGTCAAGGCGGGCGTGGTACCCCGGATGCTGGTAACCCGAAAAAAAGACCAGTGCGAGTGGCGAGCCACGAGCGCCCTACTATCTCGTGGAGCTAATCAATATTCATTGATTCAAGTCATGCATTATTATGCTTTGCTCATTTCCACCTTTGTACATGTATGTAGCACGCTAGCACTGTAGCAAGTGGGCCGTTACAAAATAACAATTTAAATGCCGCCGCGTGGCGCGCTTTATTTCAGCGACCAGCACGCGCAAGCACAACTGCAACATCATTCCGTGCGCGCGCGGAAGTGTTGACCCAATTTGTATCCAATGAGAGCTCGAAGATATAAGCTTTCCCGCTTTCCCCAGCGCCCGGCCCTTGGATAGGGCGGTTGTGTACGAACGAACTCATTTTGTTCGTGAGCGCGTGTGACGTCACATAGCCTAAACAGATGCGAGTAATTCTACATTTTGTATTAGTCAATATCCACAACATGTAATGCATTATGCATGTAATTTCTCTACCAAATCGGTAATGAATGTAAAGAAAAACATAAGCCTTCTCCACGAGATAGTAAAGGCGCTCGTGGCTTCGCCACTCGCACTGATCTTTTTTCGTGTTGAATGTAAGCATCCAGGTGCCACGCGCGCCTTGACTAAAGGCTAACTTTCACGAAACTACTTGAACAATTTATAAACAGAATACAGTAGAACTGTGTAGCACTGACATAAATTACTATAATGTAACAAAAATCCCCTGTAATGTTACGGTTAATTCACTGTTATTCGGATTACCAACAAGAACGTAAAAAAATGACGGCCAACAGTAAAATTACGCGCTGTTCAAAACTGTTAAAACATAAGAACGGGTGCAATTAAGGCCTATATTCGATGCGATTCATGAATGAATTAGGAACTATACTTCATGGATATACCACAAGAAAATTTAAGTATATTACTTAGACTGCACAAATGCAACGAAAGTCTACCATACGTGATTACATCATGAATAACTTATTTCGCGTTATCACGCCATGACGTCGACAGGCCCGTGGCCAGACTTCGAAAAGGGGGAGGGGGGTCGTTTGTGGGAAATGTGGACCTGGGTGTGCGTCCCAAAGAAATTTCCGACCGGAAAATTATTTGAAAAGGGGAGGACTATTTTTGCCCATGAGGGCGCCTTTCAATCCCAAATTATTACGAATGATGTTATCGTTGACTATGTCGACGTCCCTGATGCTTCTTCCTTTTGGAAAAAAACGGACCTTAACAAAAGCGGACCTCGGACCTCGGGGGGGGGGGGGGGGGGGGGGTCGTCCGCCCCCCACCATCCACCCCGGCTACGGGCCTGGATGACATCATGGCTTGTCATCCACGATATATGAATACAAACGGAGATGCAATGATACTGTGACAAAGGAATTGTTTGTGGTATTGGCTTTCACGGTCAAGAAAGACTGTTTTGAACAACACTATGCTACGGCCCCAGATATTGCGTGGAACCCAGCATGCAATGCGGTAACAACTTTAACGGGAATTTCCCGTAACACGTTCTTTCTTGGAATGGTTGAAACAGTAATGATGTACAGGAAATAAACCAAATCAGAATTACAGTGCGCCTGCGCAGAAATGAAAACAAAAAAATTGATAAACAAACTGTTACCATGTACAAAGTGATAGTAGAGTACCAGTCAAAAAACTTCTGTCTCAAACTCAGGTGAAAAGCAATCATCTCTTTTTAACAGATCCCAGTACTGGCTCTACGTTTACTGATCTGTAAAGTATTTTGTTTTACTTTTGAGCAAATTACGTGAAAATTTGGAAATTCAAAACTTGGTTACCAGTTTCCCCATTTACTTGTGCACAAAAACGAGCCGTGTTTATCCAAAAGTGGCCCGTAATCGGCCTACTGCGCATGTGCAATACAGTCGCGTTTGTAATTCCGATTTGGCTTATTCACTTTTTGGCGGGATTTTCTTTTTACAGTGTATGGGTGGAAAACATATATATAACAGCGTTCGCCGACATTATAGTTGGTGCCGAATTGTTAAGTTTAAATTTTTAAGCTGCAGTAAATGATGTGTACTCCTTATGAATGATTCATTATTTTAACTCCATGACAACTACAAAAAACATATCCCTACATTAAGGAAAATGTTTGTCACTTACTGAGCAATTCAGCCTGAAACCCCGGTTTCCCTTTTTTCAGGATTCACCGTAGAGGCCCTTATTGATATTTTAACGTCCCTGTGATTACGCATTGTGATTGTGACCAATATGAATACCTGAATGGTTTTAATATTAACTCATACTAAACTGTTGCAAATTAATGTTCGGAGTTTACTCCAAAATAGAGTCAGTTATATTCATTATGCGAACATACTGCAACAAGCTGTTCGGTCAGTTGGCATATCTGAATCATGGACCAAACAAATACATGATCCTTTTGGAAATACAAAACTGAAGGTTTCTGTAGACAAAAATAGAACAGGTGGTTGGGTTGCAATACAAAACATGATCTTGTGTCTAAAAGTCGTGATGACTTACGTATAAACAGCCCGAACAACAGTCGTGTTTTCTTTTTCAGCTGATTAATTTCAATAAAGTAAATGTTATCATTGGGATTAATATCTTGTTTTGTTTGAGCATTTTGCACGTCATATCAATGACATGTTGGGACATATAAATACCGAGGACAAAAGTGTTATATTGTGGGTGATTATAATATCAATGTTTTTAACTGTGTAATTCATTTTTCCTAAACTTCTGATCTCTGAAAAGGGACCGGCATAACAGCAATTTGGTTTTGTTTGTGTTCTTATTTGTTCCACCCTCTGTAAAATTGTATCGTTGTTAAACACAGACCTGTATGTAAACATTGAAAATGCAATAAAATAGTACTGTCCAAAAGATCATGATTGTTCTTTCTTCTGCATCATTCTATCCGACCATACATTAACAACCAATGATTACTAGTGATGGTAATTACTCGGATAATATTAGTGAGAAATTGATAATACTACTCAGAAATGATTTCCTCAACCGTTGTGAGGATGCTTGGCGACTGACATAAGTGACCAGCTACCTTTATTATTGATAGCTTTAGAGAAAGTGTTAGAGCTTATACAAAGTAACAACAAAGCGTTATGTTGATAATAATGTTGAACACTTTATTCGTCATCTGAATGCAAATGATTTGGATTGGGATATCCATCATATGTTTGGTAGCTTAGTAAATTTTGTGTATCTGTGTACCTCGCACATAAATGACATTTACAATCTCCATTGACCATTAAAAACATTACGCGTGAATTACTGAATCATGCATTATCAACATGATGTTTCAACTCCTGTATTTTTTCATTCTTGAAAAAAAGTATCATAATCACGTCCAAACCTTTCTCAAAATAACAACCAAGGAGTCACAGAAACTCACCCAATGCGTGTGTCCTAAATGTAGCTCGAGGTAGCTGATGTAAATAAGTTGTATCTATCGAATACTCAAATCAGAGTAGGCCTGCATATAATGTGTATGCAGTGCAGCTACGTCGGCAAAATTCTGCATTTTTGTATTATAAATAATTCGAAGTATTCATACCGGGCAATCCTTTGCAAGATCACATTTTGGGCGTGATTTAATTAAGATATTTATGTCGATGCCACCTAACTCCTAGGATTAACAATCAATGTTTTTGTTGGTGATGTTTTCCATTTATAATTTCTGAGTTACTAAAACTGGTTGTAAACCAAACGCTCGCAAGATCACATTAAATTTCGTTCTGTCAGCTTCATGCAACGATCTGCCGTCGACGAGATGGCACCAAAAGGATACTATCCATTTCTGTCGTCGAAGGGATGACACCAGCTGGCCTTTTAAGCGTGAATAGATGATGGATCAGCGGGGTTTCTTACTTGAAGATCGAACCGTGTGACTGAAAAAAAACCACAAAATGCTTATATTCAAGTGTTGGAATATTTTCCCCTCTTAATCCTGATTGAAGTAATTCAGTATTCTATGTTTTTTTTTAAATTATTAATCGTTGATTGAACCACTACATCCTAGAGACTACAATGATACTGAAAAACATTACACACTCGAAATATTATGCTGAACTAGTGGCTTCCACAAGAGATTGATGCTTCCACAAGAGAATGTCAAACGACCACGGATTTGTTCGAAGTATATACATAATGATTATGCCTCGGTCGCCATCCGCCAAGAACGCATCTGAATAGCGCCCCCATTTTAACCTCGTAGTCTACCTTTCGTTGAAAGGGAATGCAGGAGAATCGGATTAGCGGCTGTGATATCCTCTTAGGAAATATTTCTTCAACATAATCCACTTCTAGGCACGCACATATTTGCTGCAACGGTGTTGTCAAATAGTTTGATAGTGTCCAGTACTCGTTTGTATTAACCCTGTCAGGACCGGGCTTGTTTTTGCTCTCTCAGGACCGGCAAGGGGGGGGGGGGGGGGGGGGGGCTGATTGTGCCCCCCTCCGTAATTGTCATAAGCTTTTGTCTTTTTTACCTGGAATTTGGCAGAGACGTGTGTTGGCCGATAATCTATAACATGGCATATTTTTGGCATAGTTTCTACAATTTTTATTCAAATGCCCTCAAAAATCGCATATGTATTATTTGTTAGATTATCTATCATTATAATTCATTTTTGGACATCCAAGGTCACCGTTGGGGGCGCTATAACTCAATGTTGGTTAATTTTTGGGAAAGCATGATTTTGGATATTTCGAAATGATGTAATGACGGCAATCACAATAATAAAAAAAGCACCAACAAAGCCATGTGGCATTGGATGTTTGCCGAAAGTCAATATTTGGTAGGTTCAGGTACCAAAACCATGTTTTGGCCTCCATAATTTGTTTCCATGCATTTCCGCATAAATAGCACAATTTCACGGTTACCATGGTTTTTAAATTGGTTGCCATGGTAACCATGGAAATCCTACAAAATTGGATTTGTTACCAAACTGACCCCCGATAAATGGAAAAGTTCCCAAATTTCATGTCGATCGGCCGAAGCGCTCTGGGGTTATTATAACAAGTTAGGTGAGGGGCACATTGTGCCCCCCCCCCCTCCCTTCCGGTCCTGATAGGGTTAATCGTGTCCAATACACGTTTAGATTGAAACAAAACAAAACAAAACCTTTTAAAATAAATGGAATGTTCTCCTCACCAAAATCATCTTAAATTAAACGCGAATTAAAAATAATAATCTGACAATATGGGTTGATTCTTTCATAATGTAGATGGGCGTTATGTAATCACCCGAGAAGTTTCTTAATGAGTCACGTGTATTATTCATGATCATTTCAACTCTAGTAGGCAACATGTCGAATTCCAGCTTCATTTACAATCAGTTATCACAAAGTCTGCCAATAAAGTAGACCACACTCCGAAGCTTACAGGTGAAGCAACATTTGTTCCTGTCACCTTCGAAAATGCGCCGAAATGAGGATTATACAGTCCTTGTTAAGCAGTTCATTGATTATTCACTTTGAACGAACAATCCGCCCACGTTTACTTATCGAAGTATTTCTTTAGAATTTTCGAATTATTTGCAGGGCCTATTTTTGTACGGTAGAGGCAACATTTTGAAATTTCATTTGAAGAATAACAAATCCAATTTGTTGAAAAGCGCGGACAGACATCTTTAGAGGTGTAACGGCAATTATAGTGGTCTGCGTCTGAGTATAATGACCGTAATTTCGTAATGGAAGACATAGAAGCATTTCGAAACTGCACCGTCTGATGCAGTCTTGGTATTGAGCTCGTAACATTTTCCCTATCATATTTCTTGAACTAAACGGAGTCCCCCACATTTGCAAACGTTTTCTGGAGGATGAAATAATAAGGTAACAATATAAGAAAATGGTCCAGTTTGAGAAAAACAAATTGGTAATGTTTTCAGACATAGGAAAAGCGCAGTGCATATATAACACCGACTGACATGTTGTAGACGTTTTAGTCTGGGAAGAGCCAAATGGATTTAATATTTCTTCAATCGCTGTATTTTAAAAGCAATTAGCATCTTCACAAGTTTCACACTGCGTATCCTACCAGCTTATTTATTATTTAGATTGTCACAAGAGAGTGTTTGAAAATAGAGTGCGACCTTTGACCAGCCTCACCTATTCACCTTTATCAATCAGTTAATATTTATCTTTTTTTACCAAACCAAGCGTGCCATATCTACACTATATTGTTAGTCAACAAGTTTGCTTTAGCCACATGCAAATTAATCTCAAGAGATTAGGCAAAGTCTAAAGTAAGAATTGTCATAACAGGTCATATGCTACACCTCAGTGACAACCTCCTGATCAAGCATCTTACCTGGAAAAACCACATTGATAATGTAGCTAAATTTTTGTTCTCAAAATGTTGGAGTTATACACTAATTCTTCCCTACATTTCTTACTGCAACATTGCCTAGGGTAATACCTACCCGACCCGACTAGAACTTGCTGCGTCTTCAAAAACGCGCACTCAGATGCATTGCCGGGCTTAACAGATCCAGTGCAGCGTTAAGAAATATAGTATGCTTAACGTTTCCCAGATTAATAGTGTTCATGTACAATTACCAAATTAATAATCTTTCAGCTGCATTCAACAACTTCTTTTCCCAAGCGTAGCCACATGTACGATACTCGAAACAAACATAATTTGATGCAGATTTAGTGTAACACGACTGCTTTACAGTACAGTCTGCGCTTCAAGGGATGTAAACTATGAAAAGACTTGCCCTCCTTGATATCTGGTGCTAAATCACTATTTACTTTAAAAACATTAGACAATAATTATTAGTTTGACAACTGATGAGTCTTCTTTTTAGGTGCACTTCTTCATACTTATTTCTTTGTGCCTAGTTACATTATTTTATATGGAACTACCTCTTCGTTTAACGGGCGGCACGGGGAGATCAGCAAGGGGGATCTTAATTTTAATATAGGGTTGGGATATTTACAGGTGAGTGCCTCATAAGTCAACTGACTTGGTGCAACTTTCCTTTAACTTCCTTGTTTTTGACCATTTCTTACTCTGCATTACAATACTTTAATTCTTTATTTATTTACATGTTCAGTTTTTTTGTTTGGCATTTTGTTTGGCATTACTTTGTTTCTTTTAACGTATCTGCATATCTCCACTTAGCTGAACACTATACATGTATTCTCTGGATTTGATTGTATTGTACATCTGGGTTTTTTTGAAGTTCTGAAAAAATAATGAATTAATGAAAAATATGATACTATCCATTTCTGCCGTCGACGGGATGACACCTGGTAGCTGACCTTTAGCCATGAGTACTCCACTAGCAAAGGGCATCAGTTTGCATATACAGTGTAAGGAACGCGTGCATCGTAAATCATGTTTGCCTGTCATTTCGCGCCGAGACGATCACTTTGGGCCGGTATCAAAGATCAAGTAGATGTATAATAATTTATCAAAGTATGGCGTTTGATCAGTTCGAGTCAGTGCATGTTTCCAGCCCCAGCCACTATAATTTTGATTTGATTTGTAGAGCACTTTCGTGTCATTGCAATCGAAAACTTTGATGCAAGGGCCTAAGATTTAGTATACATAGAAAAAGAGCCCTTCTTATTTAGTTGAGTTGATATGACCTACAATAACACACGTTGTAAATATAAAAAAAAATGAATAAAAACAATGCCAGGTAACGTATTTCAAAATATGCACGACATGATATTACATGTCATTTGGAAACAAAATGTTGCAGGTGTGAATAGAGGCAGATCCGACAGATTATCGCCATGTTTGTATGTACCGTTTTGTTTGTGATCAGAATGAAAGTAGTTCACTGAACAAGTATGGATTATTGGTTTAATTTTTCTTGCTTCTAATGCGCCTATCAATTGATTCCCCCACCCCTCCCACGGGCTACCCCACCTCTGAGGTGGGGATTTGTTCACGTTTTTTAAACCCCAGGGTGGGGATTTTGGTCATCATACACTGGGGATAGAAGTACATGTGTGTTGTATTGTAATATAAACCCGATGGCATTTTTTACAAGCCCTGC
>JAULKO010307995.1:0-14074 GCA_032356045.1 Mediaster aequalis | reverse complement strand
GGAGTGGCCTATTGCTATTCACATCGGAGTTCCTGAGGCTATTCAGAATTAATTTCTTGTCATTCAGATTGACGGAACCAGATGGGTTTATGAGGCAAGTTAGATTGAAAACAATGTGTAAATTCGATGTAACCTCTGGCCATGAAATCACTGAATTGCTTTGCCCATGTTGCAATTATTGTTATCTTCCAGAGCACGTGAATGCGGTCCAGTATTCAATGTTTTCATGATCCACATGCCCTTCGTGCAACTATTCGATACAGGAGCTGTAAAGGTATTTTATATTTAACTTTAAAATCTATACTGTTTAATTGACTTGGTGCTCTTTAATTCAACAGAAGTTATTGCAAAACTGCGGTGTAAATTTCAGTCTATACTATTTCATGTGGTATGAATTTTAGTATTATGTTGCTGTGTTGAAGGATTTTGTAAGCAGATATTTTGTCTTACAATTTCTTCAGGAACTCTTGCTGAGCAACACCCATTCGAAACCCTATATGACTTACAGGATCTTCAGTAAAGTCCTTGGAACTCGCTTCCTTGGTGGCGGCCTCGTGTCTCAGACAGATCCAGCAAAGCATGACAAGATGCGAGCCATGCTCAACCCCATGTTTACACGAAAGTAAGTAGTCGACACTGTTGCTGTTATGAACTATGAAATAAATGTTACTGTTATACCAAGAAAATGTAGAAATGTACACAACGATATGGCGACACCACTGTTGCACCTGTGATGAAATCATGCTTTGGCTCATGAATATGAACATCTGCATTAACATCAAAACCAAAATATTGCAACTATAACTCCACGGAATTGCTACATAGGACCAGGAAATGTTCAGTGACCTTGAAATGACGCTACATCTACATGCTTTTCCATGACACATTTTTCCTTTGTGGATAGTTCACGCCCCTTTTCGACAGTGACTTTGTAATTTACAAAATTAAAAGATGTTTGATAAAAACAAGATTTTTTTTTGGTTCCAGGTATTTGGTGACCTTTGTTGATCAGTTCAACGCAAGCGCAGACGTCTTGATAGAGAAACTAAGCCGTAAAGCTGATGGGAAGACAGAGGTTGCGATGCTGGATGAGCTGAACAGAACCACGCTGGATGTCATTGCTAAGGTACGGTTCCCGCTTCGGTATTGATGAGCAATACATTATCTGCGGGGTTAGGTAAGAGTACCCGAACATCATCATCAGCACTGCCGTAATTGAAAATGAACCAATCTGGGTCGATATTCATGATTGTTGAAATTTGCGTTGAAAACGCCTCCCGGCGGTTGAGGACGATATCGACGGCGTTATATAAAGCCATATACCCGCTGATGAATTTTGTGTTTATAGCATGTAAAACGTAAGCCTGAAATACTGTGAGTTGTTATAGAACTGTGTGTAGTAAATCGTTCCGTGCATGCATCCTTTCTGTCCGAGGATGACATTGGCACTATACTCGCGCGCGTACCCCTTGTCCCCTATCCCAGGCGTTCGTCATGGGAGATAACATTCAGCATGAAGTTCAATAGACCCTTTTACGGATAGCCCGGAAATGTGCATCGAAGGCATATGCAGCACTGCATTGTGGGACAGTTTGCGCTAAATTTTGTACGCAAAATCCCATAGGCGCGCTATCCCGTACAAGGGGCTTCGCAGGTTTATTCGCAGGTTTATTGGTATTATTATGTCACGTGCATTTGAGTAAATAAAACGGTATTGTATTATTTATCAATCAATCAGGTGGCGTTTGGTTTGGATTTGAATGCTACAAGAGATGAAAACGCTCCATTCAACAAAGCCATAACATTGGCCCTGAAGGGAATGGTTTACACGTTCGAGTCGCCTCTTGGTCAGGTACGTAATATATAAAACAAAGATGGCGCTTGGGGTGGCAGATGGCAAGCCGTGATACCGCAGGTGTAAATAACCTATTGAAGAGTCCGCCCATATGCCCATAACTAGTACGTGCAATACTACTACATGCACTAAAGACATGCCAATCACCGATGGTCCTCTGAAACTGTGGGCGTAGAGCTGCCTGTGAAGTCTAAAGGACTTCACGTATTTTGTGGTCCAATAATGAATTATTAGTCGGGTGAGTTCAAGCTAGTTCATGCAAATTATACGCCTGAGATCGTTTAGATTTGATAAAATCTATAATGTTGCTTACATCTGTGGTTTCAGTGGTTCAGTTATATACATTTTGACAACTCCATGTAAGAAGTCTATATTGACCGCCGTGTCTCACTGTTCTTGCCAACATCTTTAAATGTATCTGAAATAAATAAATAAATAAACTCGTCTGATTTCGTTTGAATTCAACTCCAGAGTTGAATTATGTATAATTCTCCATGATTTGCCATGACAGGAACCAAGAATAAATTACAGTAATGTACTGAAATTGGCTTGATATTTCAACTTCTAGAATTGTGCCTTGGCTGAATTACGCGAAAAGATATTGTAACAAATTGGTACCAACTTTAGGAAATCAATTTTGCATGATATATTTGCATGATAATGTTAAATATTTCATAATGGAGACTCTACGAAGCCTATTTTAAACATGTCTCATGCTTCCAGAGCTTTGAATGCCCATCAGGTGTATCTGTGGTCGCATGATCCAAACTCTAAATTTTATCGGTAAATGCAATTTTAAGCCACATAGCCACAAAGTCAGTCATTTCATCATTAATGTTTTGAATGCTAAAACAAGATGCAAATGAATATTTTCTTTTATTCCAGTCTAGGGCAAAAGTATGTCAGTCTGGGCTTTGAGTTTTGCAAATATGACACCCAAGAAGTATGTCCATTAAGCATGCATCTGGTTCGCGTCGTTCCTCTCGCATTTTTTTTCTCGTGATTTGAATGTAGTTCAATCCATTACCGTCTGCGCGAAGATTTCGTCGGGAAGTCCGAGACGGCATCAAGTTACTCCGAGAGACTGGCCGTCAGTGCATCGAGCGGAGACTGCGGGCCATCGAGAGACAAGAAGAGGTACCTGATGACATCTTGACGCACTTGTTAACTGAATCCATGCAACTTGAAGGGAAGGATCAAATACAGATGGAGGAATTCGTAGATGAGTTCGTCACCCTCTTCTTTGGTGGTAAGAGGTATTCACAAAAATCATGCAGTAAAGGGTTCATTTACGGCACAATATTGTTGTTTACACTGGAAGGTTATTGCTTTTGAAGTCTACGATGAAAAATACTGCTTACAATAGTTTCACGATATGCAAGATGAAATCATACAAACTTGTTCATATATAGGACTATCATTTAGTCTTCATAAATAAGTATTATGAGTAAAATCAGTATGTGTCTTGTTCCCATCAATTCCTCCTTCCCCTAAATGAGTTGCACCTCTTGTGGCCCAAGCAAAACTTGGGACCTTATTTACTTCACTGATGATTGGTACTTTGCATCGATGTTTTAGGTCAAGAGACAACAGCTAACCTCCTCAGCTTCTGTCTGGTGGAGCTCGGCAACCATCCAGAGATAATGCACAGGTTTGTTTGATATTTTGTGCTCTCCAAAACACCCACCGGTGGTCCGAAGCGATAGAAAAAAGGACCATTTAAAGGAACTGGGGCCAATTTCATGGCGCTGCTAAGCACACGATTTTTTGCTGCCGGAGCCTCCGCCATTTCACGGAGATTGAAAAAGTAAGTCATATCGCCTTGTTGATGATAAGATTACATTCATCTTCTTCCGTTCGTTTCATTTCAGCGTCATACACAATTGAATCTTCATACTTATGATGACATAAATCAGTCTGGCTATTAATGTTTTAATGTAGGCGCATAGACCTTTTTTCTCGTTACGTCACATACTGGACCGCATTGGAACGCGAAGCGTTATATACAGTGTAATAGACGGAGGTCTATTAAAAACGCAACGTTCATGGAATTCCTGCAGATATTAATTTCGGAGAGGTCTTTGGATTGCAGCACATTCGTAGATAGAACTGGTCACCGTCTCTTTCTACATCTGCAGTGAATATCTGAAGTTGGAATTTCATAAATGAGTACTTCCCTCACCCATCCTGCTGTAAGATATTCACGATAGGCATCGAACCTTTGTTAAGCTTTCATAGTTTGCTTGGTGAATTTAGGGTTTATTATAAACTTGCAGATGTCTGGGTGCTGTAGTCCGATAAACGTTCATGATCAGCGGTTCTCATGCCAAAACCCTGAAAACCTCCAAAAATAATGCTTTTGGGATTAAATATGGTTCCGACGTCTGCAGTGCATTCAGGTTCGACAAACCTCGCTCTCGTCAGCTTGCATGTGCAGCTGACCGATTGAGGAAAGAGTCTAGGACTCAGACTGACATTCTGGTTTGAATCGCGTACGATCGCTCCATGGCGGCCTACACGTGGTGACATAGCCTATAATGTCTCGCGGGTGAAAACAGGTCTATATCGACCAAAAAGTCAACATCAATAGCAGGGCTGTAGCTATAGCGGAGCACTGTGCCGTAAACAAGCTGTGAACTGAACATAATATTATCAGTTGGACTCCGATGGCGTGAGATTTCTGGCTTTCCTCTCATTTTTCAAAAGATTGCGGACTGAGGCAGAAGCAGTTTTAGGAGATAAAGAGCATCTTGAGATCAGTGACGTTGGGAAATTAACTTACACAATGCAGGTTTGTATTAAACAAACTTACAACCGAAATCTTGTGTATAACCCGTTCATTTTTAGCTGCGGATTTTCATTTTTGTCTCTGTCAAGATAAGAGAGCATCTACTTCATATACCCAATATACCCAAAAATAAGAAAATAACATAGATGCCAAATCATAATGCGTAACTTTTCAATATAGAATTGAAAAAAGGAGTATTAAGACTGAACGTGTTGCTTATAAAATCGACTAAACTTTGGTGGTGAGGTATATAGTAAATACCAAACATAACATAACAAAAGTCGAAGAGAAACTGTGTGTTTTTTGCGAGGTACACCGACATTGTGCCATTAAACTTGGTCAATTTGGGCAGATATATGTTTTTGTCAAATTGGTATGACAGTGCAATAGTCAACAAGAGTAAGCATTGTTGACGAGTACGCACTGTTACACTTTTTACACTGAAATCGACAATGGCTATAGTTATTGTCTTTTATGCAAGCCATTGTTTTCCATTTGGACCTGTTGTGGATACACAGGGATAGGCGCAGGCCTGTCAGGCCAAACTGATCCCTGTGAAAACGTTGTGTTCGAATGATCTGTTGTTGTTTTTTCGCTCGTCCATATTGCAAAATTGATTTAGAATATTACACGAATTCGTCTGACCGATGAAGAGTGCGATACTGCATGAATATGAATTGATTCTTTTGTCTTCGAGGTTCGTTGATAATGTATGATTTTTCTACAAGTTTCCATAAATGTTCCTGCTAGGTACTGAAGGAGACCCTTCGGCTGTGGCCCCCAGTCACAGGAGCGATTCGGCAGCTAGGCCATGAGATTACGGTCAGGGGCCACAAAATACCAACAGGAACGACTGCCAGTGTAAGTTTCTCTAGCAAATATACAAGTTGTTTGAAATCAAAAGTTATCGGGCATGTTTTTTATGTGATATTGTTTCGTCAGGTACAAACCACCTCTCGTCTTGAATTACATTGTTTTTCCGCAAAAAAGTATTAAGTCTCCAACCCCCCCCCAAAAAAAACAATCTTTACAACATACTCCTTACTTATGTAAGTGTAGACAATTTCCGGAATGCCGTTTTTCACCCACATCTATCTATAGGTGAGTACATACGGTATGGCGAGAATGGAGGAGTATTTCCACAATCCGTTGGAGTTTGATCCCGATCGATTCAAGTCAACTGATGACAAGTAAGAAGAATTAGGACGTAAGGGTGAGATCACTGTGCCCCAGCAGTTTGTTGCCGTATTCTGCATTTTTTTGGTGCAAATTTGATTTATTTTCATGGCATTTAGAAGGCTAAATGCCACTCTTTTCTCATGAGGGGAAAAAGAAAAGAATCACAAATCCTGAAAAATAGATTTAACATTTCTCTTGAAGGAGAGCAGATCATAAGATAAAGGTAAGCATGCATCTGGAAAAGTTCCATAAAATACCAAGCGTGAACAAAATCAAAGAAAAACCCGGTGCAGCTTTATCATTTGATTACATTGTTGCACGTTGTTTCCCCCAGTTCTGATAGGGTTAAAGGTCACATAAATCACAACATGAAAAATACTATAACAAACTTTTAACACGTTCATTTGTAACTGCCGTTTTTCATCAATATTTTTCTACTGTAAAGTTATTGTGGTTTTGCATGCATGAATTCCATGTCTTATTTGGGGCCAAATTTGGGGCTACATTGCAAGTAATCAATTTTCAGCAAAGATATTTAAATTGTACTGAAACTATAGCCACGTTGTGCTTATATCTTTGAAAAAAAAGTGAAAAATAAAAACCGATAGTTAAAATAACGTGTTTAGTGATGAATATCTAAGAAATAAAAAAGTGGTTATTTTTTGTGTTTGAATAAATTATCAAAATTCAGGACGGAAAACGTCATGTCGGGTGCCACTGCCCACAAAAATACCACTTTCTAGCCGGCCGTGGCGTCATCAGCAGAATAAAACGTTGCTTGCCACGCCCTTGCGCACAAGTACATGCTGCCACCTGCTAGATACATGTATATACGCCTCTGTTCCGGATTGGGTAACCTACCCGATAACGATTCTAAAGCCTAGTTTCCATATGGTCGCAGTGCATGTAATGAACGCGTAACGCCGACAGCATCCGAGATTCATCTTGATTCAACTTTAAATTTGCCGACTATATCCTTCCCTGTTTGCCGGCGTCAGTTACGACAGACTGTTTCCATACGTCGGCGTTTCGTCGGGGACTCCTCGCAGACGCTGTCGGCGATTATAACGACTACATGTATAGGGAAACGGTAGGCTTAACCCGTCCCCAACCTGCCCTAAATTTTCAGTTTTGACTCAATTCTGGGCGCGGCCTCACAGGCCTCATTGTAATTTTTCCTTTCATGTACTGCATTTTTCCAGGCCTCTTTTTGCCTACTTTCCGTTTGCCTTGGGACCTCGAAACTGTATTGGTCAACAGTTCGCAATGGTTAGTTATTTTACTTTCTACCTTTATTCTTATTTGTTCTAATTTTCGTTTGTGTTTTAGTGCCTAAAGGCTTGAACGTTGATTAGGGGGGAAAAGTGTTTATTTCAAAAGGCAAACTCATCCTCTTGACATTGACGGAAAAAACATCTTTGTGTAGACATTTTTATCAAGTTGGAGGTGTGGCGATGGGGTTGGATTGGAGACCGGGGTGGGGTGCATGAAGGGACGAGAGAAACTGACCACGTTTCAAAGTGCAAAAGATGATCCCAGAAAGATCGGCAGGGGGTCTTGGTCGCCGCTTATGACAACAGAATGGTCACTGCAATGTTTTAATATTTCTCGTGATGATAAAATCCTCCCCTCAACAGAAACTATACCCTGATGATCTCATAAAAAAATTAATGCTACAAAAATATTTGCGTCTAAAATGTTGCGTTCTCCAGGTCCTAGCACTGTTTGTTCGATTGATTTGAAGTATAGTTTTAAATGTATGCGATACTTCAACTTGTCAGACGAAGTGCCCAAAGAAATAAATGAGCTAATTTGATTGATAAAGGAAGCCCTCTCGCTCATGTTCTATCCCTTCAGATCGAGGCACGTGTGCTTCTCGCCAAGCTTCTGCGCAAGTTCCATTTTGATCTGGTGCCGGGACAGGGTTATGGCGTTAAGGACGAAATCACACTCAAGCCATTGGAACGATGCAAGAATTATCTACGGCTTGTTGACGATTCCCAGACTTAAGATGTTACATACAGTACCAGGGGCTTGTCACTTGTCTGAGATTGTTGGCGTAAAAGCAGCGCAGCGCAACTCGGCGATCGCGCCCGAGAGTGCAAGCCAACCTCGGTCCAACGGCGTTCGAGCAATACGCTACCAGCTGGTCTCTCGCCCTGGTACATACATTTACATATCCTAAAATTGTGTATGTTATAATTAGGTGCACTGCAGGTGATTTGTTCGGTGTTTGTATAGTCTGGCACTTCAAGATTGTATTCGCTTCCATAGCGGGTACAAGGTACCAAACTGTTGGCTACAAAATCCATGCATTGCAGGTACGGTAGCGTAATTTTCCAGGCTGGTGCAGACAAGCTCACTCAAAATGCACGTACTTTGAGGTAGAGTTCCATAAAAAAAATGGGAAAAAAACCCAAATTTGAAGACTTAGGTTTTGGTGATAGAATCATCTTGGACATTTTAAAAGATTGTTTATTTGTTTGCGTTTCTGCTCATGTACAGTTTTTGGAAAATTCCATTCACTGAATCATTACTTGCGATTATTACAAATAATCAGGTTATTGTGGTAACCAATGCGAATTATATTAGGCGGGGTACTTTCCTCGTAGATAGTGGTAGTACAAGTAGTACCCAAGCCACAAAGGATCTTTTCGTATTAGCAGAGCCGATAGGATGTTTTAGTAAAGAAACAACTCCAGCTCGTAGTATTGATTTTGTCATCAGATGTAGATAGTCATGTATAACTAACTTTCTTATGGCAAATGAAGCACAAAATAATACGAACAAAGGTTTAATAAAAGTCGGAAATATTTATTGAAATTTTCAGAACATTGTATATGCATCCTTTTCTCGGCCATTTTGGTCAATACAGTGTACGTATACGGCTGTAAGTAAGAAAAACAAGTGGTGAATGGGATATGTATGCGATCACGTACTCCCTACGAAAATAAAGAAAACATCGGCCACGTGATAAACCCTAACCCTGCTGAATCCAACATGGTCCAACAAAAATTTCATTAGATTTTGTTGATCAGAGCAGTGAACATAGGATCTTTTGTTCTAGCTGTTGGATTCTGATGGATTCAGCGGCTTCACACCGTTGTTGGATACAGACGGTCCTGGCAGAATACATGCAGCAGGGTTAGGGTTAATAAATGGAAGATGTTACAAGGTAACCCCATTCTGATCTCTAAACATTCATTTGCAATTTTAGAAAAAAAACAACCAAACAAAAAAAACACCATACGTGGGATACTTTAACAATTTTCATCAGCAAATGTTTTATGAGTTTGATCAACGGCAAGTATCTAGCAGATCTAGTATTTTTCCCAATTTTTTTAAGTTGGGGCATTTATCACTTGTGTCTATGGGAGTTTATTTGAGAAGATCTAGCTTTCCCTTTTCAAAAACATTCTAAACTAGTTTCCGTCTGTTTCCCTGTATGAATTAGATTTTATCAGTTACGTGATGTATATACTTTTGTATTGAGTAGGGCTTGTTGCAGGTAGTAGCCAAAGAAATTCTTGATCCGGGTGAAAATGACAAAAAGTGACCAGCTGTTTTTATGTTTTGGCGTCGAGAAAAGCACATCGTTTTTATAACTTTTTTGTTATTAGAAAAATGCAATTTTCAACATTTTTGGTATGTAATTTGCCAGATTTTAAAATATAACAGTACGTTTGCAAATTGATCAGGGTTTTACACAAACCTTCAAACTATTACATGTAACTTCAAACATTACGATGC
This sequence comes from Mediaster aequalis, assembly GCA_032356045.1. Classification (NCBI taxonomy): domain Eukaryota; kingdom Metazoa; phylum Echinodermata; class Asteroidea; order Valvatida; family Goniasteridae; genus Mediaster; species Mediaster aequalis. The sequence continues at coordinate 4,502 of JAULKO010307995.1, read as the reverse complement.
TTTACCACGTCATTGGCGTTAGATAGAAATTAATGTTCTAGATTTAATAATTGAATTTATACTAATCTGTACATCTTTCAAGTGAATTAAATGCATGTTCACGTATTCCAATTATCTTGTTCTTATTTATTTTAAGTGTCTTAGTGCCTTTTTTACACAATGGATACAGATTCAGTATAAATTTGTTGTTTTCTATTATTTTATTATTTTAAAGGATGTGCAAAAAAAATTCTTCAAGTATCCATATTAAAAGAATTACTATTCTCAAATGATGGCACCAGAACCTTATTGGCCAAACAAGGACTTGTACATAGGCCGCACACTCCATGCAGGATAATGTGTGTGCCACAAATGCTGCTCAGGCAGCCTACACTGTATATGTACGAAAACGTATAGGCTATGTGATAAAAAAAGAAGGGAATCCCTTTCAATTACAAATGAATAATTTCCTCTCCAACAATGATTCGCACAATGGGATGGATTTCTTTTGGGTGGGGATGCGGCAAGGGAAGAAAGGGTGAAAGGCTATGGGGGAGGGGTGATTCAGGTTGTGGGCCGACATTGCAGTCGACAGGGGTACGAAGGGGCCGATGGGCAAAGGAGGTCTTGGGAGAAGGGCTAATGTAGTGTAGTGTATGGGAGGCTTACCATTTAAAGGCCCACTGAAATGAAAATCATCAAAAGATATTTTGTGCAGATATCAATGCCTCTGAATTGTATAAACATAACGGACTTCCCTTTTGAGACTTAAAATAAGGATTGAGAGCTCTTTTTTTTTTTTACTATTGAAACTGTTCATGCTATTTCCCGACATATGAAGGCGCTGTTGCTGCGACCTCAATCGAGGCACTTACTACACGTATAGAGTGCAGGCACTCACAGTACCAAACAAAAACACAAAATTTGACTTCATTTGCAGCAGTTGTACATTAGCTTGTTTATTTACAGGCTACCAGGCTACCAAATAGAGAGTACATGCACAAATTCTAACTGATGCACAAATCAGCTCTGATACTGAAGCTTTTGCCTTGAATGACATCACTCCTGTGAATATGTAAATTATGGGGAGGAAGCTCTTTTAATTGACCTATCGCCGTTTGCGAGTTAGCCCTGCCCCGCAGACAACGCTATGGGAATTTTGTGCGGAAATTGTTGTTTGTCTCTGATTGTGTGCGTTCCACGTGGAATTATAGTTGATGTGATTGGACAATAGTTCGCATGCTGCGTTGACGCGACTCTACCGCGATAGGTCAATTAACTGCTAATGGGGAGGGACATATTTTAATTAACTGCTCATGGTACATGTAAGACCACCAGTACTGACGCCATATGAGACCAAATTTTGTAACGTCATGTCTTTTTCAAAAAGGAAGGAGGAGGCCCTTTTGTTTTACTTCTATTCATGCTATTCTTAGATCCTGCCAGGCAGAATTCTCGAAGATGGTTGCCCCCATTGTTTTTTTTCAAGATGGCTTTTCCCGACAGTGAGGTTCACCAAATCAATTCAAAACATGCAACAGATCGACTTGGGAGGCATTTTCTCTCTTTTGCATTTTTACAGATTATTTTGGAGAAAAGGGGAAAACAAGAAAAAAGAGAGAAAAAAAAGGAGGTGGCCTCGAAAAATAGCAGGTGGAGATGCTAAACATTTTTTATTTGGCCTGATCGTATCAGTCACCAATGTATAAATAATTCTCTTTACAAACACTAATTCAAAACTTAATAACCTTTACATATCACAAATGACTTTATCAGGCTTGATTCACTTGTAAATCAACCCTTCTAAGTCCCTCGTTTTACCGGTAAGTCAGTGCAAATATTTGGAATGTTGGAGCATGAGTTAATCGTGTCCAGTTTCTGCTCAATCTGTTTCAAGTCGTTGGTGAAGACCCTCAGGTTATGACACACATCCTGGGGATGGAGTGACAGAGTAAGATGGAAGAACAATAGTTTAATATGCAACACAAGTATTTGTAATTGTGTATATTACCTGAAGTTCATTCCTGTATAAAGACTAGGTTAATGGCTTTAAAGTTGTGAAATAATCGAACTAATTACAGAAATGAGACATGCCTGCTATTGCTTGTTTGGTGATCACCCTTTAAAGTAATCAGAATAGATTAACACATACAATGACCATGAATGATCTGTGGTTCCAGACAATTTTTTTGCTGGGGGGGGGGAGTGGCTAACATTATCTTTTGGAAGGAAACTAATATTGAGGACTTGGTTTTCAGAAATTTTTGAAATTCAGATATAAAGACTTGCAAGACTTTTAGTGTCAAGACAATTATTTGGTTGAAATTCTTATAAATTTTAATCCACCCCCCAGGCAAATTCTTGCTTTTGGGTTTTTTGTTTCTTTTTGTTTGGTTTACTTTTTTTTTGGGGGGGGGGTTGGGTGTTGTTAGACACTTTTTAAGGTGTGGGGGTGGAGCCTTTAGCCTTTCTCCTCTCCCAGACCCTCACCTCCTCCTCCAATTGACCTATCGCTCATTGATACGTAGCCACGCCCCTTAGACAACCCTATGAAATTTTGTGTGGTAATTTTTGTTTGTCTCAGATTTTGCGTGTTCTGCGTCAAATTAGAGTTGATGTGATTGGACAATATTTCTCAAGCTGCATTGATGCGATTCCACCGCAATAGGTCAAAAGAAAACCAAAGTGTGACGTCAGTTAGCGTGACAACTGGATCTAAACAAACTCCTATCATAGCTTCTGGGTAAGGAGGATTGCGAAAATGGCATTTCTTTTGTTAACACATCATCAATTTAAAAAAGGTTCCTGTGTTCATAACAGGCATGCAAACATATCGGCATGAAGATTGCTTAATTTTAAGTGACGTCATCACTTCGTTACACTACACTGTAGACCAGCACCTGCTTTGTGAACCTGTGATAGCAACAACAAACTGTACCTGGATCACCGTCTGTGATTTGCCAAGCATCTGATTAGCCTCAGCTAACTCCTTAGCTGACGTGTGGAACACGCTGGCGACAGCATCATACACATCGGTCTGCAGACCAACATTTCTCTCTCGCAGCTTACGGTGAAGTAGTGTGTCATACTTGAGGGCTTCCTTGTGGGGCGACAGCTTGGCATTTTGTGATTGGTCCGGTTTTTTTGGAAGAAGCTGTGGGTGTTCTTTTTTGGACGGGAGCTCAACTGCAGAGTGCAGATACAATGATTATTGATTACAATGTGTAAGGCAATAAAAAAAAAAAAATGTTTAGCTCCCCCTCCCGCTTTCTTTTTCGAGGCCGCATCGGGGTTTCGTCTAGGATTAAAATATCTGCTTGTCCTCTCCCAGCGAAGACTGAAAACTGCCTGTCCACTCCTGGCCAAATTTTGCAAACTGATATCAGCAATCTGAGCCTATGTAACCATTTTACCCACTATTTTGGGAGGAGAATATGAGATTTTAGTTACCAATTTTAACTCATTAATGTAAAAAAGGGGTTTGTGAATTTTCTACAAGTAAAAACTGCCTGTCTAAAATTATTTTTGCCTGTCCCTGGGACAGGTACATGTAGACAGGTGGCTTGAGGAGACACTGGGCCGCATGCTTTTCAGATTCAGAAAATAACTTCATTCTCGGTGCAGAAATTTAAGCCACCCCGCTTACAATACTAAGCGTATGTGAGCCAACGATCGACTGTGGGATCGATACGCGACGACATGGCGTGCATGCAAGTATGGCCAATGTCCCGTACCAACCATTGGCAAACCGTTCATCATATTGCCTGGTACCAGCTGAGAAAACGTACTTTGGCAACCAGGCAATGTGATGAACGGTTCGCAAATGGTTGGTACGCGACATTGGCCGTGTCGTCGTGTATCCCACAGTCGATCGTTGGCTCGCATAATTATGTGTAACCGAGAAAAAAGTTATTTTCGTGATGGTGCCAAAAAGAATCCATTCCCCCCCCAAAAACAAATTACGAAAGAAAGACAAAACCTGAAATATAGCCGAATTACTAGGCACCGATAAGTGTACCAGTGTGTCAAAGACATCTTGCCATTTGCAGTAAATTCCACAAAATACGTGACAACGAAAATGTCTCCGTTATGCGCCTATCAATTGATCCCCCCCTCCCCTCCCCCCCGGGCTACCCCACCTCTAAGGTGGAGATTTGTTCACGTTTGTTAAGCCCCAGGGTGGGGATTTTGGTCATCATATACTGGGGATAGAGGTACATTTGTGTTATATTGTAATATAAACCCGATGGCATTTTTTTTTACAACTTAAGCCCTGCAGTGCGTTCGTGTTTCTTCGATCCTTTTGTCGGGCGTTTTTAATCAAAACGTAAATCATATAAGGTGGGGGTGTCCCCACCCATTTAGATTTTTGACCCAGGGGTGTGGATATCATTTTGTCACTACAAAAGTGACAATCCCCACCTCAGAGGTGGGGTGGCCCGGGGGTACTTCTAGAACTCGAAGGCTCCCGTGAGCCTTCTAGCCCTATCACTTCGCGCGGTGCCGATACGCTATGGGTTTTC
>JAULKO010307786.1:0-14077 GCA_032356045.1 Mediaster aequalis | reverse complement strand
GGCCCCCCCCCCCCCCCCCAAGTCCAATCCTGGGTGCGCCACTGAAATTAAGACATTGATCTAATTAAAGGCTGAACAGGAAATATTCTTGATTTGTTTAATGCAGATAAAAGCTTGCCTAAAAGGAATGAATCGGCGATTGTCATCACTTGCGCCTCTTTAGACAGTGACAATGAAAATCAGATCAAGTGCCCACTCCTACCACAAATATCAACACAGACTGGCGTCACCGTCTACTGGTCGATGTCAGATCATACCGACCAAAGCTCGGACGCCATATTGGCTTGGTTCTCTGATGAGGAGAACTTGTCTATCAGCGAGAACTACAGGTTCGGGGATAGCAACAGTCTCATCGTGAAGCCGTTTGATGTACGAGAAAAGCTGTATTGCTGCCATGTGTTCCAGGAAGGAGTGGACCCCAGGAAAGGATGTGTCAATGTGACCTTGAGTGGTGAGTGGTTCTTAACTTCATTAAATGGAGGCATGGTTGTAAGCAGGGTTGAGCGGGGAATAGCAAATGACCCGTGATGCTAACATGTTTAACGAGAGGGAGGGCACGCCTAGATATTCAAAATTATTTGGGGTGACTCAGTTCGATTCAGAAACAAGAATCGACAGCCCCATTTTAAAGGCCTTGTCACACGAGGCAATTTTTACAAGCAACTTGGAGGCAACTAACAGCACTGCAAGCTAAAGGAATGCTTGGGTAGCACAACAGATATTGTTTCTGACATTGCATTGACATTCTTACGAAAATTATGTGATAATTGAAATATGAATGTTTTCTCTTCTTGGAGATTGCCTGGAACTGATGACCTGTGAATTGCCTCGTGTGGCATGGCCCTTAAGGCAGATAGTTGTAGATATGTGTCTGTTCATTAAGGTTCTTCTAAATCCAACTTGACGGAAAAGACAAGAAAAGATAACAACAATGTGTCACCCATGAGCACAGACTGTAAGCCCCTCCTCGCTTGAATGTCGAATCGGTGAAAAATATTCCGAAAAAGCAGTGAATGTTCGTAAATTTCATGGCTTTGTACCGTTATGGCTTGGACCAGGGAGGACATGATACGGGAAATTTCCGGAAAACTTGTCATCTCATTGTGTGCTGGTTTTCACGCAACATAGGGCTGTAGAATATAGTGTTGGGAAACATTCAATTAAGTTCCCTGCTCCAGGGCTACTCTGGAATTCTAAAAATCCGCTATGCGCCATGCTTGACCGCCGGGTGCGTGCTATGTATTGCCACCTTTACAAATGGGCCACTGTGACGTACTCGGCTGAGGCGCCGTAGACATTGCCCAACTTTGTAATTGTGTTCAACTGTTTGCTCATCAAGTTATATTTTGTTAAGTTGTGTTAATAAATAATTTGGACCCAGGATTGGTCTCCTTTTATATTGTGACGTGTCGGTCCACCATCCCTCTTAAAGCCGGTCTCCTTGGTAGCGTACCCTCTCGATGGTGTCGAACCCCTGCAGTGGACAGGTGTCCCAGTTGTTCCAGTCAATTACGGTGAAAAAAATGTTTGCAGTGTACGCATGCAATTGGACGTGTTTTTGAACGAATGAAGGCGCTGTAATGATACAATTTTGGAGGTAATAAACGCCAGTGGATTTCACATTTACTGAGTTAGATTTTCACATTTTAGCAATCGTATTTTCATTAAAAATTACAAAATTGTAAATTGTACCTCAAAACATGGCGTCCTTTTCCCTGATCAGCCCTTTGACAGCCCAGGCACAGTAATTATTACTGCCATACAATAGACTAGAACAAGCATTATTGATACGAATAATGTTATGCATCTGCAACCCGAGGCTTTTGAAATAATACCCGAATACCCATACCTTCTCTCTGCATGTATTTTATTGGTTTGAATTACGGATTTTGCAAATATTAGATGAATCTAACTTCCGTTTTTGGATGACCACTGCGTGAAAAAAAATTGATATAAAAATACACCACTATTGGTTCTTCATGAGTTGTGACCCAACTGACACTGTCTTATACTTGCTGTCCTGTTTAGATCGTTCGCAAACGGACTCAAGTTTGAGTCATGGGGAGGTCGCTATTCTGTCGGTGTGTTGCACGATCTTGCCTTTAATTGTTATGATTGGGATTGTTCTTGCGATTCCACGAGCCCGGAAATGTATAACGAACCACGTCGATAAGCTTCCAACATTCCCGTGTCTTGGACAAGAAGTCCAGGATAATGTGTTGACAGGTAAGAAATAGTTTCTTGTTAACAATTGTTCAAATGTTAGGATAATTTTTGGTGCATATTCGTGTGTATTTCCAGTGATATTCGTCGTGTCTAATTAGCCTTATGCCTCATGTGGGACAAATTTAGTGTTGTTTTTAATTGAAACTCAGAGGAATCGCATTTAGTTATGGTTGAAAAAAGGCGCAATTAGGGCAGATTCATAGGACCATGGACCCTATCTTTGCCCATGATGGGACCAGATATAGATCCAGATAGGGAGGTGCCTTCCAAATGAAGGGGTGTTTTTTTTTTCTTCACAGTTGATAACCTAGAGGTATAAATCCACGGTTACATATTGGACAACACACTTCAAGAGACGCAGTGACGCCTTTATATTCTTTCATTTGATTTTAGGTTGAAATAGGGGACTTACGTACCTATTGACTGCCAAATGCTGGTTCCAGTGTAACTATGCTTATTGCGGTCTGCAATACTGCAAAGTTCGCCATATGACCAAAAATAAGGGGCGCTTCAACCAAATATAACTTCCATGGATGGTGATGTGCCACAAAAAATAAATGCCATCATCCACCACAAATGGATCAAATATAGTCCTATTTCTTGTGTTGAAGAGAAGTTGGCATGTGCTAATGCAAGTCCGAAGATGTGTTTACACAGTTGTACGGCACATCGTTAATTTAGGCCCCCAAAGCTACGCCAACTGAAAGAAAAACGTGTTTTTGTGTTGTGTTCTTTTCTAGAGGGAACAAAGAAAAATTGAAGGAGCAGGACTTGAACCTGCTACTCCGAAACACCGTACAAAGTGAGCTATCTTGCCCTATGTTGGCGGTCTCCATATTTGTCAGTATGTTTGTTCAGGGGCGCTAGTCAGGCACGCCCCAATTTGGGAAGCGGATGAGGATCATTCAATGAGGACGCGATTTTTTTTATACAGCGCTCGTACGGTGTTCCAAAGGTCGCAGGTTGAAGTACCGCTCTTGTCAGTTTTCTTTGTTTACTCTAAAATTGACAAGTCAGTTTCCCTGGTGATGTGTGTGATGATATTATCTGATAAAAAAGTCGTATCCTCCTTGAGTGATCCCCACACTGTCGCTTCCAAGGTTGCATCGTAAAATCGGGGCGTGGTCCTCGGCTATATGGTTTTCCTTCTGTAAAAAAAATAAATATATATATATACATGTATATTGACAAGTTGGGCGACCGCCAGCACCGGGTGAGGAAGTAGAGCGCCGGTACGTAGGTCGCAGGTTCAAGTCCTATGTTGTTATTTTATTTGTTTGGTTCACTCCAAAAATTAAAGGAAACACGACTGGCCTGCTGCTTTTCTAAGAAACGAGGCCCCCTCCCTTTTTGGCCATCTGACTTTTCCAAATGGATGCTAGGAGTGATTTAATGAAAACAAGATCAAATTGCCTCACAATTTTGAAAACGTTTTTTTTTTTAAATGGTTGACGTTTACATAGGCATGCCGCCACCCATGTGCTAGATTTATACGAATTTCCCTTGAAAATATAACCAAGTTTGTTGTATCAGCCTATAACACATGTAACTCTTTATCAAGCAAGATATATTAATGTCAGAGGATGGAATTTTGCGTCGGTGATGATGTAAATTTAAAAGTGATTGTTTTTTTTCTTTCCCGACGTGGTGTGTAGCAGTGTATGCTCAGTGCTTTCCAAGAGCCTGTGGGAAAAATACAGGGTTACTCGGACGACACGTGAACCCACGCCCTCCTGCTTACTAGTTCAAACCACTCGACCAACGAAGATATATCAGTAATGCGATTTTGAAACGTGTCCGTCGTTAACACCTTACCGTTAAAGGCACACATTGTCCTGAAATCCCCCCAAAATGTAATCTTTGTGTTGGTTAGTTAACCTTTTTCCAAGGCCTGGGTGAAAAGAAACCACCATAATATGTAATATTTACGGGAAAATGTAAAAATAAAATTAAAAAAACGTTGACATCTGATCCGCGCGCCGTTTTTTTAATGTCGTATACGCATTTCCAGCACAAAATACAACCAACAATTTTTGCTCCGCGGAATTCAAAACATACGCAGTCACGTACGGTATGCCAACAAATGAGTTCAGCTTCTCTGCACCTTGCCACACTTACGTAAATCTTTCCTCTTGTTTCACTTTTCCCCGAGTGACTTGCTCGTTCGATGGCAGGCTTGCATGCGTCACGGCGCTCGTCTGGTCACTACATTCTTGACATGGGAAATGTGTGACTGAAGTACGATTTTCTGGGACCACATTTTTGGTTTCAGAGAGTCCTTTGGTCATTGATTTTCAGACAAACGGCGCATTTTCAATAGGCAAGCGGATTGAGCCAGAAATAGGGGGTGGTATGGCAACGAGCGTACTACCAAGTAACTTATTTTGGTATTTTTGGAAAGTACTGACCCTGACCCAAAATTACCCAGAATCCCTTTGGGGGAACATGTTCAAATGACGTCATCAACATGGCCGCCATTGTATATAGTTTTTGTATTATATTTTCATATAAAGTTTATGTTCCCAGGCCTATTTTTAAACAAAAAGTACTATTAACTGCAATTTGGTATTTTTAATACTAGTTACCCACAACCAAAATCATTTGGAATCCCATTAGGGGAACGTGTACTAATGACTTCATCAATATGGCCGCCAGTACGTAGCGTTTCTTTAGTTATATTTCCACATAAAATTGTCCTCATTCCGTGATTTTGTAAAATAAAAGAGTAAGAAATTAAGGACCTTGACTAGATTACAGACCAAAATTATTTTGAATCCTTTGAGGGAAACATGTTCAAATGACGTCATCAACATGGCCGCCATTTTATATCGTTTTTGTATTACATGTTCATATGAAGTTGCCCCATGCCTATTTTTAAATAAAAAAAGTACTACTGACTGATTTTGGTATTTGTTGAAAGTAGGTAGCTTGATAAGTTCACACACCAAAATTATTCGGAATCCCGTTAGGGGTACGTGTACTAATGACGTCAACAATATGGCCGCCATTATATAGTTTTTGTATTATATTTCATTTTTTGTTCATAATTATAAAGTTGTCCTCATGCCGTGATTTTTTAAAATGAGTAATTTTGGCATTTAAAGAAATTAAGGACCATAACTAGTTTACATAAAAATATTTAGAATCCCTCGGGTGACATGTTCAAATGACGTCATCAATATGGCCGCTACTTTATATAGTTTTTGTATTATTTTTCCATATAAAGTTGTCCGTATGCTGTATTTATAAAAGCGTACTTAAGAGTAGTTAATTTTGGTGGCTTTTGAATGCATGCTGACAAGTTCACAAGCCAAAATTATTCATATTCCATTTTGAGGAACATGTTCAAATGAGTCCTCGAAATGACTTCCATTTCATATAGCCTTTGTATTATATTTCTTTATAAAGTTGTTTCAATACCCATACTACTGGCCAATTTGGGTATTTTTGAAAGTAGGCAGCCTGAAAAGTTCGCAAACTTAATTTTTCCGGAATGTTTTTTGTGTTTAAATACATCATCAACGTGGCCGCCAGTATTTAGAGCTTTTGTACTACTTTTTTTCTCCATATTGTCCTCGTACCGTATTTGCTTTCACGAAAGAGTAATTTTGTATTTGAAGAAGTTGTTATCAATGACTAGTTTACAATCCAAGATTATCCGCAATCTCAAATTGAGAACATGATCAAATGACGTCATAAATATGGCCTCCGGTGAGTTTTTATATTATACTGTAATATACTGTCCTCCTCATACCGCTTTTGTTATAAATAGAAGACCACTGGACGAGCAAACAAATTTTGCTATTGTTAAAAGGTACGGAGCCTGACTAGTTTAGAAACCAATATTACCCAGAAATCCATGGGGAGCCATTCAAAATACCTGATCAAGATGGCTGACTTTTACGAAATCTGTGTATATTTCCATATAACGTTGTCGCGTTGTCCCCGTATCGTGATTAGTGTCTGGAGAGAGTTGATTCCATTTATAATTAGTTAGGGTAGGTTTCTGAACGTTTCAGAAAACAGGTTAATAGCTAAACTTGAAAATATGAGAAAATTTTCAGAACTTGGTAGAACAGATATTTAATGTCATTTGTGTGAAATAAATTGTGATTGTCAGTGGCCAAAGTTATGTTATTTCCCAAACATTAAATCTCTGCGTTCAATACATCTCCAATTAAGTGTCGGACCTCATAATCAACTTTAAGAACACTGACGTAGTTTCACACAATTCAAATTAGCATTAAACATGTAGTCATATCCAAATTCGTATAAATGTCTATGAAAACAAACATTTACTATTTCAGTACTCTTGAAAAACGCACGGAGACAGCTGTATATAAATACAAAAGCTGTACAAAATGGCGGCCTTCTTAATTATGTCATTTTAACGTTTTCTCAAAGGTATTCCGGGTTCATGAGTTAGTCAGGGTTACGGCCTTTTTTAAACATCACAAAAGCAGGTAAATTACTTTAAAAAGTACGGCATGACAACAGTATATGGTAATGCAATACAAACGCCATGAAATGACATCTTGATGACGTCATTTGAACAACTTTCCCCATATGAAATTTTAAAATGTTGTTTGTGAACTCGTTAGGGTTTTGCTCTTCTAAAATATTACACTAGCTACCAGCATACTATTATAAGGTTCTTCATTTCTCTAAGTACCAAAAATACTCTTATTAAAAAAAATCACGGCATGAGGTCAACTTTATATGGAAATATAACTAAAGAAACTATATGCTGGCGGCCATATTAATGACGTCATTAGTACACGTTCCCCTGATGGGATTTTAAATAATGTTGGTTTGTGAACGTATCCGGCTGCCTACTTTTTAAAATACCAAATTGCAGTGAGTAGTACTTGTTTTTGTTAAAAAAAATAGGCCTGGGGACAACTTTATATGAAAATATAATACAAAAACTATATAAAATGGCGGCCATTTTGATGACGTCATTTGAGCATGTTCAAGTGATTTATGAACTAGTCAGGGTCCATACTTTCCCAAAATACCAAAATTAGCTGATAGTACGCTCGTTGCCACTTCGGTCATTTTTAAAACACTTTTTGACCATCATCCGCTCGCCTACGAGGGATGGTCGTGTACGCCATTATATTCTACTTTTTCACGATCTTTCCAACTGCGAAATTTTTAGCACGAATGCTTTTTGGGCACCTTCAAGACACCATGGGCGGAGATCCCGCCGGGGGGGGGATATATCCCCCACTATCTGGCTGAGGGGGAGGGTGGTCCACAGAATCATCCCCAGATTTTGCCTTTAGCGTAGAAAAATAGGCGTCTTTTGCGCAAAAAGAAAAACTTTAAATCATTCGAAAATCATGAGAATGATGTGCGGCCATATTGCGATCAAATTCTTGATCATCGCCCCCACTTTTGGACACAAATCTCCGCCACTGCAAGACACAGTGTGTCTTTACACGGTTGGGCCATAGTTGGTCCGTAGTTGGCCCATACGTCCGCAGTGCGCTATATCTCCATCTAAAAACCACAACTTTTTACTGGTGAGATATGTTCGTGGTTAAATATATTACTGGCTTGATATATGAACTTAATGTGAACATCTTCGGTCGTGAAGGTTGAGAAAGATCTTTATAAAAATGTTTGTTTGTTTGTTTGATCGATTGTTTGGTTATTTTTTTTCCAAATTAGGAAGTAATGCGAAAGATGTGCCGAGCACTGCAGCTAACGAACAGAATGACGTGTATGATTCTTCGAGTACAGGTGTCGTCTTCTTAACTATTCGTGTTTTGTCGATTTTAGCAAAATTACAACGCCCATATATAAAAATATTTTAGTCATTACTCACCCACCCTCTTCTCAACCGCACCCTGCCCCAAACCATAACATGCTACATTGTGGAGGTATTGAAATGTTTGGGTAGACCCCTTGGATCATAAGACATCCGCCTGTACCTCACAAGGAAACTCTTACCAGTTCCTCCTTCCTTATTCCCGATCAAAACTCTTGATCACAAGTACATTTAAAGCTGAATCTGTGTCGTGGCCTCATGGTTAGGAAATTTAATTCAGGGTATATCCATACCGTATTTTTGAAACGTGCCAGTTGTCAACATAGTTCAGTTTTATTTTTCTTTGTTCTTTTGTTTTGGAGGGGGCATATTTGGTGCACTATCTCCAGCAACAAAACAAAGATTTGGCCCATACTCCACAATCTCCATCCTTTACGACGTTTTCCGTCTACAGAGAAATTTGTCTCCATGTTCTTCTTTACGTCCCACAATTGTTCTTTGATTCCAGATATTATCGATCGTACAATTTCTGTCCCTTACTGGTTTTTTTCATTCTTCTTGAGATCACTTTATCGCCAATTTTCCTATTTTCTGATTGGTTTAACTGGCAGATGGTAGATTATCATTTTTTTTAAGTATAAAGGAAACCGGACACAGATAACTGCTGCAGCGTCAATCACTTTCACAATCACAGGCCCGGTTGATCAAAAGCCAAAGTGATTGTCAACTTTTCAGTTTCATCGGCACTTCGACATTCACCCTGGTCGCCTAAGTTGCTTATACATTTGTTTTCGTCAATTTGGTACGCCGACGATGGTCTAACTATAAAAAAAACACATTTTGTTTCAATTGGTCAAATTTAGGAATTAAGGAGGAGGAGATTCCGATGCTCAAGAATACCGCGCCTAATTCTACGGCGAAAGGTTTGGCATTTTACCTTATCATACTGTATCGATTTTTTTTAAAGAAATAATTATTACAACGCCCGTACGTATTGATGTTGGTCTCTAATTGCCAACAGTAACTTACTACGGTGTAGACGGTATGTACATGCGATGAATTACTGTCTTTTACAGGCCATTTCCTATTGAAAAGATTTGGGATACCCCTTGCATTTCCACACGTACACCTTTGCCCCAGAAGGAAACGCTTGCTTGGCCCTTCTTTTTTTGATCAGTCAAGCACAAAGGCATCATTACATAATTGAAGACAGAGAAAATTAAAGCTCAATATTCTTTTGAGATTTGTGTTATACCTTGGCCTAATGGTCGGTAGATCCAATTAAGGACCTAGGAATACTATGTCATATTTTGCCCGTGACTCTACAGTGCTTCCAGTAAAATATTTTGTTGTTATATTTAAAGGGAAGCGAACACAGACAAGTGCTGCAGAAACAATCTCTTTATTGGACCCACCGTATTAAAATCCGTGATTGTCACCCTTTCAGTTTCATCTTAGACTAGGCGAGATTTTTAAGAAAGTGACATGAAAAGGCATTTTTTAGTAGAAGCTGGTAACATAGCTCTCTTACCTAAATTGAGGCTGTTAAGCTCGAAAATGTATGTTACCAAACTCCATTTTTAGCCCTTTACCTAAGAACAAAGATGTATATAATAGCAACACAAAGAGCAGACGACGTTCTACCATTTGCCCAAAATAGTCGGATTCCACTACGCCTTGGCATTCATTGTGTATTGGAATGATATCGTTACCAGACTAGTCGGCACCCTTGCTGATGCTTTACGTACTTTATTTATCGCACAGGGTGCCCGACCAAATATTAACCTACTCGACAACGCAGTTGCAAATCGAGATATCGTGCCATAAAACAGAGGTTTTGGGGGTTGGATTTCCATCAAAACAATTTCCACATCGTTTAAGGGGTGATAACAACCAGGATTTTTCAAGGGGAATAGTATAAAATTCATTTTCATTCATTCTTTGCTACTTTGAAGCATATTTTCGTACTGCTTCGCTACCGTGGATATGTCATGAGTGAGTTAGCATAGCCATGCCAGATTTTTTCGCAGTCACGATTACCAAGTACTCAAACTACCACGAAATAACATTTAATAAACAAAATCATAAAAAAATAAGAACAATAATCCCTATAAATAATCTTTAACTTCAATCTAGAGAAAGTTCTTTGCATGTGTCCATACAAAATATTGTTGTTATTTTTTTACGATTAGTAGGCACACAACTGTTTCTCACTGTTCACATTAATCTGCGATCAACATGGTCTGGTACCTGGTGTAAGACGTGCATCACACAGAGTACAATAAAAGTATACCAGGCTAGTCTGGTGTCTGCTATCGTTTACATACAAAATTAATGCCAAGCAAGGTGGTGTCCGACTTTTTTGACAAACTTATAGTGCGTCATCTGCTCTTTTTAATTAATTTCTAGATTATATTTGTTTACGTCAAGGACTAAAAATTAAGCTTGGTAACATACATTTTCGAACTCAGCACCATCAAATTGGGTAAGATAGATATGTTACCAGCTTCTAAGCAAAAATGCCTCTTCTCGTGTTAAGCGAGCACTTTTTTTTCAAAATCTCGCCCAGACTATCAATAGAGGGTGCAAATCCTGCGGCAGCGAAGGTAACAAATGAACTTCCTGGCACCATCGAGCCGTCCGTGTAATGTCTATTAAAGTGTGCGCGACTTTGTTTTCTCAAATCCTTTTTTTACGTAGATCTGAACCATAAACTATACATTTTAAATGTGGATAACTTTTGAAGGTTTCCATGGTGAGGTGACAATAAGATGGAGGTTTGCGGTAACACCATGTGGAATTCAATCTCTCTGGTGAGTGATTGCTGGTTTTGGAAAAAACGGTTATTTTCAGAACCAACAATCACTCACCGAGAGATTGAATTCCACATGGTGTTACCGCAAACCTCCATCTTATTATAAATTTGCAGGACGTATTTCAAATTATTATCACAATATGTGAAATATATATGAACATCTAAATTATTAAAGAAAAGTGGGAAACTGTGTGACATGAACATCCGGTTGATATCCGTCCTCATTACGAATTTCGGCCAACTGTTGTCCTCGCAATGCTATTGGTTCATTTTTCAATGGTTAGCCGCGATGTAACTAGCTGGGTATGATTATAAATTGGGATGCGAAAGCTTGCCAAAAATATTCTTGTAGCAATAGAGGAATATCAAATTAGCATCCAAGCAGAGGGTGGATGTGCTGCCTTTTGTTACGAGGATTAAAAAATAAAGGTCTCCAGCGTCTTAACAATGGCTTAGCATTCCGAGCCTCGGCTTCGATGCTAATGTGAAATTCGTCTTATATGGATTTTATCGTTGACGCTTATGGCGTGCCAAACGTTTCAATATTCAATGCTGTACAAATTTGTGTGCGATCTTCAAAATACGTTTGATGTTTTACAACTATATGTGCGATGTTCACATATGTGTGTGATGTTTTACAAATATTTGTGCGATGTTTACATATTTGTGTGATGTTTTCCAATATAATGTGCCATGTTCAATATATGCGTGTGCGATGTTTTAAAATGTGCGATGTCAATATATGTGTGCCATGGTTTACATGTATATGTGATCTTCAAATATGGGTTTGATGTTTCATCATTCGTTTGATCTTGAAATAGACGTCAGGGGATCCTGCTGGTCGGGGAACGATTCAAACGATTAAATAAATCGTCCGAACGATTTCATAATTTGTGTGAACGATTTAATAAATCGTTCAAACGAATAATTCGTGCAAACGATTTAGTAAATCGATCGTTCAAATGGTTTATTAAATTGTTCGCACAAATTATGAAATCGTGCGGACGATTTAATAAATCGTGCGAACGATTTAATAAATCGTGCGAACGATTTAATAAATCGTTTGAAAGATTTAGCATCTCGAAAAAAGTTCCCACTGTCCCTTCCCGGGCTTCGTAGTTATATATTTTTACTGGTCGAGGAATCTGAAATATGTGGCTGAGAATGACAAATGGGCTGAAAGGACAAAACAAATCCCAAAGCCTGACAGCAGGGATATTACAGCAACTTGTTGAACATGCTGAAGTGTAGGGTCCAAGAGGGACAGCCCGTAACAATGACGGCAAAGTCAGGTCGAAGTCGTATTTGTATCCCATCGTCTTTGATTTTTTTAATATATATATTGACGGGACTTACACGCATATCATGTAACTAGCTCGAGTTGTCATCATGCACGCGCACGCGCACTATCATAACCGCGAATTTGATAACGTGACTATTATTACCCACAATTCAGCCGTATTTATCGTCTGGTCCCCGGACCAGCAGGATACCCTGACGTCTATTTCAAGATCAAACGTAGGACGAAACATCAAACCAATATTTGAAGATCGCATGTACATGTAAAACATGGCACACATATATTAGCATCGCCCATTTATTAAACATCGCACACATATTAAACATAGCACACGCATATATTGAACATCGTATATATATTGGAAAACATCACACAAATATGTAAACATCGCACAAATATTTGTAAAACATCACACACATATGTGAACATCGCAAATATAGTTGTAAAACATCAAACGTATTTTGAAGATCGCACACAAATTTGTACAACATTTAATATTGAAACGTTTGACACGCCATAGACGCTGCGTTTACTGAATGATCGTGTCGCGGGCAAAGTGGGAATCTGCGCAGGGTTGGAATTCCCACTTTGCCCGGAATTCCCACTTTGCCCACCCGGGCAAAGTGGGAATTCCAATACTGCCCGACAAAGTGGGAATTAATCCAGAGCTTGCATAAATCAGTTGGTATAACCTTTTGAACATAAGTCACGTATTTTGGTGTGAACCTTTACCTATCAGCAT
The DNA here is from genome assembly GCA_032356045.1 of Mediaster aequalis. Taxonomy (NCBI): domain Eukaryota; kingdom Metazoa; phylum Echinodermata; class Asteroidea; order Valvatida; family Goniasteridae; genus Mediaster; species Mediaster aequalis. The sequence goes on along the minus strand of JAULKO010307786.1, from coordinate 1,218 downwards.
ACCGTGGGCAAAGTGGGAATCTCGAGCCAATTGCAATATTTTTATGACTAATTATATGTATAATCTTCTATGGGTAAGGGACGTATACATTGACAATCGGCAACATTCCCACATTGCGCTACTACTGCAGAACCTGGACAAAGTGGGAATCTGGAGCTAATTGCAAGATTTTCATGACTATGTATTCTTCTTTGATGTTTGAGTGAACTTAGAGCAACATCCCTGGGCAAAGAGGGAATGTTACCGATGATTACGTTAGGCACCTCGAAAATAATGTCATTCATTTCTCATTATATAGCTGCCATGACTGAAATATTGTAATTCACAAATGATTCCCATTTTGCCCATCAGGTTTGTTAAAGCGCACTTTTGGAATGCTGCTGTTTACATGTTGTAATTCACCTTTGATTCCAGCTTTGCCGAGGTTTTGTGGTAGTGTAATGTTGGAATGCTACTAATAATTACTTTAAACACCTCCTTCCACCTGCTCCACATGTTAGACAGTTATATAGCGTAATTGGACATACAAATTACCCATAACTCCCACTTTGCCCAACAGTAGACTGTTCCCGTTCCTACATTATATTCTTCTTTCTTACCTTGAATGTAAAAATGGGGGCGGGAACCAGTCTAGCCCAACAGGCTCAGTAGTTCTATTGTAGCGCAATGTGGGAATGTTGCTGATGATTACTTTCGGAACCTCCCTTCTTCTGTTAGAAATGTATATGGCCTTGAAGATATTGTAATTCATTCATGATTCTCATTTTGATCGGGTTCAGTAGTAGCGCAATGTTGGCATGTTTCCGATGATTACTTTAGACACATTCCTTCGCCGCTTAGAAAGTTATATAACCTTCAAAATATCGTAATTCAATCGTAATTCATCCATAATTCATCCATAATCCCACTTTGCCCAGGTTCGTATCGCAAAGTTGGAATGCTGCTAGGCTAAATGTTGCAATTCAGCATTGATTTTACTTTGCCCAAATTATGTGGTATAGTCTAATGTGGGACGTTCAACATCCAACACGTTTAATAGAAAGTTATATAGCCTTGAAAACACGGTAATTCATCCATGATTCCCACTTTGCCCAGATTCAGTTGTAGCGCAATGTGATAATGCTTCCGATGATATGCACCTCTATACCCAGCACGATATGAGACCGAGGGACTCCCCCCTTAGTCTCCCATACCTATACACTCTCTAGACTATTGTTA
>JAULKO010307465.1:0-14086 GCA_032356045.1 Mediaster aequalis | reverse complement strand
CCGATCGAGATTTCTAGGTTCCCCATTGTTCCAACTCATGCATATGCTGTCCGATCGAGATTTCTAGGTTCTCCCCCATTGTTCCAACTCATGCATATACCGTCCGATTAAGATTTCTAGGTTCCCCCTTGTTCCAACTCATGCATATGCTGTCCAATCGAGATTTCTAGGTTCCATATTGTTATGCTAATTAGTCCTTTGTGTTTGTGCATCATGCATATTATTATATTGTCTCGTCTAACTAAGACCCACCTAACTACTTCCGTGCCACCGATTGTCGCTTCAAAGTGTAGCGTCTAGTGGCAATAATGCTGTTTCGATGCTAGATGTTGTGTAAAACGTCCTTAATAGGAGGAGGGCGTAAAAAAACAAAAAAAAACAAACAAACAAACAAACTCAACATTAATCGCAAATTTGCACTTCTGCAAAACGGGGCAAAAGTGGGAATCGATTTTGGGCGAATTGGAACATTTTTAAAGGCTGTGTAACCTTCCAACTTTCCAAGGCGGAATCTTGGCACAATGGGAATCACGTAGGGCAGTCTAGGAATGTTGCCATTCAAAGTGTGTGAATGATACAGATACAATCTGTCAAAATAGCTTTAAATACATTCCTCCAAATATGCTGCCTACTTTACCCCTGTTTTGTTGTAGCGAACATGTTTTCGTGCTAAACTTTTTAAAGACATAAGAGCAAATGTGGCTACAACACGTTCGTTTTTAACTGAGAATTTTCATCTTTCTCTATCTACTACAAATGTTCCTGTGGATTTACGTGCACGTTTTATTCGGGGCCAACTTGCGGGCTGTATTGCAGGTAATTGATTTTCAGCCAAGATTTTGTTTTTGGTACAAGTAGCGACACTGTGCTCTTTACACTTAAAGGGGGTTGGAATGAAAAATCATATTTAAAAACGAACGTGTTTTACGTTTCAGTATAAATCTTGGCTGAAAATAAATTACCTGCCATCTAGCCCGCAATTTGGCCCCAAATAAGACATGCATGCAAAACCATGAGTACACTTTCATTAGAAAGTGGAAAATGAAAATTCGTAGTTAGCATACGCGGTAGCGAAATGTGGGAATGATTGTGATGACTATTTTAAACCCTCACTCCACCTTTATCCAAATTTGGTCAGATTCCCACAATGCACGTAAGAAGTGCACACCACCCGTAATAAGTGTACATTTTTTGAGTGTACCTGTCTATCCATTTCCGCTTTCATTATGAATAACATCATGAACAACATGAAGAGAAATGAATCCAGGACCTCGCAGTGCTCCATAGTATTTAAAGTGGATGTTGACTGCTGAGAGAAATCTGCGTCATTTTGTAGTTTTATGCAGATTAAGGTATATTACAATAAAACAGGCAATTATTTATGTCGTGAAATAATAATAAAACAAGTTACCTTTGAGAGCTGTTTTTATCAAATCCCATCTAGCGCGCTAGTGCTATCTGTCTAAAGGTCGTCGCTGGGGGCAGCAAACAAATATGACGTTATGTTAAGGCTTCTCCTTTTGTGTCTAGTGCTGGGTACAAAAGGGGAAGCCCTAACACGGCGTCATATTGTTTAAATTTTATTTGCTGCCCCAGCGACAAATTTTAGATAAATGGCACCAATGCGTTAGACGGAACTTGACAAACCGTGATAAAAACAGCCTTCAAAGTAACCCTTTTTATATTATTTCATGACAGAAATAATTGCCTGTTTGATTGTATAGACCTTAATCTACAGAAAACTACAAAATGACGCAGATTTCTCTCAGCAATCAACATCCCCTTTAAGAACTGGAGTCATCATTAATCCTGGGTTTGCTTTGTTTATATACAAAAGTACCCGCGAAGGCGACATTTTCCACCGTGGGAATCGTCTTTACCGTTATCGGGGATGGTTGGACTCATGGGTAGCGCCATCGGCATCTACTGTGGCACACAGAGTTCAAAGCAACATAAAACATTGGACGACGTTCAGGGCGGGCGTGAAATGGATACGAATGGATCAGGTACGAGTTCTTGACATTGCTACGACAACATTCGGCTATTATAGGAAGTAAAATTCTCTATCCAAGGTTGTCACATTATTTATTTGTTTTGTATTGTTTTATAGTCCTGCGGTGTACAGTTGGATCGATAGCTGCCCAATAGTGTAATACATGTCGGGAAGACTCCAAATGAAATGGCACAACCAACGTCAGAGAGTTCTAGCCCCCACCCCACCCCACCCCATCTCCACACGATAAAAAAGGGTTACTTTTTAGCAACGATGATTGAACGAGCTCAAATTTCACTCAGAATTCGCCGACCTTTTTACAAGGCCCCCTTCATCAAAATTGGAAAGCAAGTGAAATACCAACACACAAGACTTTAACATATTACACAGAAAATCGTTACAGACCTTTATACAGATGTTATTTCTACAAATCATTTTCTAGAATACCGTCTTAAAATCTTTTGGGCGGTGCGGCGGTGTGTGATTTATTTCAGATATGAGCGAGGAGAAAAGCAATCTTGCAAAAAATGGTCCTTCCTAAGAAAATGTGTACGCGTCAGCTTTTGCGCTGTTTCGGATAAGTGTCTCCAGCGCTCTGGTATTCAAGGGCGGTTTGGTTTGCCCTCCAAAATGGACTTTTTGCTTGTTTCTTTTCATGTTTCTTATTTCTTGTTTTATTAAAGTACGGGCTTGTTGTATTGTAAAGTCAGCATGATAAAAAACATGGTTTCCAGCTTCACTTGCAACAAATTACAAACAGATATGAGCTAGATACCAAACAGAATATTTCATCCTATGACGAAGATTGTCTCATTCTGTAGATTAATGTTTGCATTAAACCGTGCTCTGCTAAATTGGATGACGAATATACATTTACATCACTAAAAAAGAACGAGCGCGTTAATTTGAAGAGCATGATGAATGAATTCGCCCACATAAAACAACATTTAATGCTTGAAATCCGATTCTGAAACATAGCTGCAACTCGAGAGGCAAAACCACTTTAGTGTGAATGCATCAATACGAAATAGGTCGCTTGTTGCCAAAATTGATCGGGAAACCTGTACTACCGTAACCAATTACGCAAAATAAGATTAAAAAAAAAAACCCAGAGACATCAATATAAACAAATACATACGGTAATGGTACAATGCAAATGACGGCCGGTTGTTTCTTCATGTTAACCTTTTGTTTTCAATAGTCGTGTGTTTCTTGTATACTCTATGCAGGGCCTATTGGTCGTTTACACTTACTTCTCTGATTAGAGTCTTTATTGTATTTCTGATTCGGGCCTAATTCTGCCATCCGTGTCTGAAACATAAATTGCCATTTCATTGACCTGCCTTCTTGTTTGAGTGTGCCTTTATGATATTTATCCTGCCTTGTCCCTTCATGTAGTTTCTACCTCTAACCATCAACCTGTTGCGCCAGGCATCTGGGCATGTATTTTTTATACCTTTAAATTATGTAAGAAAGTATAGTAAAACAACTTTAGGAATATGTCAGATACGTTGCACAAGTTCCACAAATGCCTGTCCAATTATGATTTTGTATGACTGTACACGCCGCGAACAAAAAAATCCAGCGAATTTGAATGTTACTGGGGTGGATTGTTAATTTTGATGAACTTGTATGTCGCTTGAGTACTGTTGCCTACGCATAAAATGAAAATGAATGATTTGAGCGACATTTAAATTCGCGCGAAATTGGATGACGTAGCGATGAAACCGGCCGAATTTTTGCCGAAATTGACCGGGAAAACCTACACTATTTTAGAGCCTGCGGTATTTTCCAAAATGGCCACCGCTTTTTTTCAGGATGACTTTTGCCGACAGTGGGGTCCACCAAATCGATTCAAAAGATGCAATAAATTGAATGAGAGTCATTTACTCTTTACTCTTTTGTATTTTGTAATAGATTTTCTTTTTTTGAAAAGGACAAAAACGGAGGCGGGCTTGAAAAAGGAAGCAGTCAGAGACGCTAAACCCTTTTTTATTTGGCCTTACATATCTGTATGTATTATAACTAACTTGTCTGTCTCTAAATGAATATTGCCAGTTATAAACATGTATTATATATCATCTGCATAAGTAATGAAAAAGAGATTGTTTTGCACTTTAATGTTGAACATTCAATTTTTGTAATATGAAGTAATACATATTGCAATATGAAGTAATAAATACTATGTGACGCACATGAAATACTTTATGAGATTAATTCGCTTTACTGTGTGATGTTGAAAAATGGTCTCTAGGGTACTAGCACAAGTAAGTTTCGTTTTAAACCGGTGGATCGCAGATGTACACTTATTACGCCTAGATTGCAATACTGCTTTGTAGTAAAGCATTAGCGTTATGGAAAGCATTTCCCACCCTGCCTGTATACCTGGGCATGTATTAAGCGTTCATGAAGCACAGGTTCATTCTTATAGGTCCCGCATAACCCTGAATGTCATCTTTCATAATTTAACATCAACAATGGATGTATTTTTCTTATAGCGTTCCTCATTTTATTATGGCTGAAACGAATGCACATGTGTACGTATTCTAACTGTCGACCTTGAACAATAGAGGACAATGGGATCCACGGCTGAGTAAAGGTCCACGTTTGAAAATCGTGTACAAAACCAATGAGGGTTCTCCAAAAAAGTTTAAGTTCAAGCAATAGGAGTACAATAGGAGGTCCACGATTGAAGGCGTTTCAATGTTTGTGTATGTGTGGATATGTGGGCTTGTCAGGATTCGCTTCTGGGGAACTTGGGTGCAATTGGACCCCGCAAGTTGGTCTTTGTTCGCGTGTACCCCATTCGCCGTTTTGGTCGGGGAAACCGTGTCGCTGTACGCAAAATCGTGTAGCTTTCGGCAAAAAGACGGTCCCCTATCCAAGAGAGCTGGGGAACGCTATAAGCGTCGGGAACGTTCGCGGTCCGCTGGACCGTTCCCGTTGGAATGTCAGGGGTCCATCGGAACGGCGGAATGGTCCCGAGTGAGAACAGGCCGTTCCACTCGGAACGTTCCAACCGTTCTGAATTTTGAGACGCGTCTTTGAATATCATTGCGTATAATGTTTGTAACCTATGACCCGGGTCATCACTTCCGCGAGCACACAGTTAACGAAAGGCGCAACATTATGTACATGCATGTCTGTCACGGACAAGCGCGTGCATGCGAAGGTCATTGAGAGTGGAGAGTTACCCGCAACGGGGCTCTGCGTTTCCTTCACAAGTTTTTGTGAAGCACTGATTAGCGTTCCCCAGCGGCCTTGGATAGGGCGTTGGGTATGGGCAAACATAATATATGGAAATGAATGTCGCCCTCATCATCAAAAAAGGCCCGCCAGCCCCCCCCCCCCCCCCCGTGGTGCTGTCTGTGGTGATTGCGTTGCGGGCGAAATGTGTGTGTTTGCTGGTTATAGTTGACAAGTTCGCTGAAAGTAGCCTAACCCAACCACGTTAAACCTGGCCCAAATGCACGCAGACATGCTTACCGTCAAACCATACCCAGCCTACACGGTGGATTTTGGTTGGGATTACTGGTCGGAGATAGCAACTGTTTGCGTTTGGAGTTGTATTTGGGACTAATTATAGTGCGCCTTTTGTTGTGTTGGGTTTTTATCAGGTAAGAACGGTGAGAAGAGCAAGCTTGTAAAAACGGTTCCTTATTATTACCCCGCCTGAATGAATGCTCGTTCCAGCTTTTGCGCTCTGTTTCAAGGACGTGTCTCTCTATAGTATTACAGTAAAATTCAAATCAGGCTGTGGTGTTTCCACGGCCATGAACATTAAAAGAGTGCTCGCAGTTTTGCGTGTTTGTTTCTTCGTTTGTTTAAAATGAACGTGTTCTTCACTGGAAATATTATGTGAATTTTATATGCTTTGCTGCAACATTATTAAAGCTGACGTCCTTCGTTTTTTAGTGAGTTTTCATCAACAATTTAGGCAAACGTTTGGCCCCAAGATGTGTGGTTTCATGAATAAGATTGTCTCATTGTTAGATACAAGTTTGTACTAAACCCGAAACTCCCACAGGTTTTGTAACATTATATGTCAATAATGCTATAAATAGGAAATGTTCTCTTCTGTCAAAACACCACACCAGTGGTGTGCGTATTGGACACTCGCTCGCTGGCAACTCTATCGAAGAAAACACAGAAAAACAGAAAAAACATTCTACTTTTTTTTCCAATGGTACCATTAATACGATCGCAAAATCGGGATACTAGAATGTGCAAATGTATGTGAACGAAATCTTTATCTACGATTGTTTAAATATTTAAGCATTATAATAATTACTATTTACAATTATTTATTTGGCAATTTTATACATAAAAGTACAGGATGTAATAATTCATATTCTATACAATACGAGCTTGCACAAAATACAAGATGACATATGGAATGAGCTCAAATAGATATGTCGAAGTTGTATGTTGTTTTTAATATTTTGATTATTTTAACTTCAAAGAAAAAAGGAGAAAGAACGAACAATCCAAAACAAAAAGACGGGTGGCTTGAATTAGATTCGAATGAAGGATCACGTTATACTTTTTTTTCGGATCACCATGTATTGTGTAATAGTGGATAAAAGAGCATTTCAAAACGCACAATGCATCACTTTCGTGAGCCGAGCAGGACTCCCAAAAACAAAACAAACGAAACAAAACAAAACAAAATAAAACAAAACAAAACAAAACAAAACAAACAAAACAAAACAAACAAAACAAACAAAAATGCTGCAAATCAAAGAGTGACGTTTCACTTTCAAAAGAATTACTCTTAGTCTAAGAGAAAACGAGAATTTAATATGCAGCTGGTCAATTTGTACAGTAACATACATTGCTTTTTTAATTCGCACTTTGCGAAGACGATGCCACACATTTCAGTGTTATTTTTTTCACAAGATTCAATAAGAAACCTTGTTAAAATTGTAGGAAGATTCCATTTCATTTCCGATTGAATCTGCTGCAAAGATTATTTGTACGTGGATTATAGAGGCCTACCGGAATGCGCCGAAGTAACTTGGTCAGATAAGAACGAAATTGTGTTTCGTTGAATGTTTTGTAAAATGAATAATTTTGTTGCGAATAATAAGCAAACGGCTGTGTGATTATTGTATAATTGTTGGCTAAGCGGTCGCACGGCTTTGTTACAATATTTCAGGGCTTTTAATATTGGGTTGAGACGTGCTTGGGCGGACCCCTAAACACAGAGGCTGGGCAGCATCGGCGAACCAAAGGACACTGCGCACTTCGCTGGCACACGCGAATCGCCACCGCGGGCACGACCGAAATGCGACAAACAATGGACATTCGGAAAGATACAATAAGTATAGTAGTCACTGTGAATTATGATTATTTTGTTGTGGAGTCTAAATGTTTGATGTAACGAGTAAACAGTCGTGATCCAAACAATTATTTCCGCCTGTAACCTTGATGATTGGAATTGTGTACAGCATAAATTGCAAATAAATTGTCAATATAGTACAGAGAAGTCTAGTCCAGTAGTTCCCCTGCTATGGACGTCGGCATAGTACGCATAGGGTTAAAAACCACCGAGGGTTAATTTCATGGGGTATGATAATCCCTGCGAATTGACACGCCTTTTTGTCATAGATACGCTACGGTGAACATCGGACGACGTCGACGACGACGACGACAAACGACAAACTAATCATGGCCGCCCATAAATTATGGCGCTCTTTGTTTTAAAACAAAACAAAAGACATGTTTATAGACTCATCCTCCCTTAGAGCTTCATGAGACCCTGCCTGTGACGCTGTGGCAAAGGCTGAAAGACACCAAAGCAGGCGGTAACCAATTGTTGAGGGCCAAATTAAAGAATCGTAAAACAGACACCGTGAACTTAGCGCCCTCGCTGAGGGCAGTAGCAATTATACTTATTATGAAAAGTAGCGCATATCTGCTCGGCCGGATATTTCCTCACAAGCTTTAACGTGGGAAACAGCCCGAATGAAGAGAGCCTATTTTCCGACTAAACCCGCTGTAGTTTCGCAATGGAACGTCACACGAACCTGGGGGTAGCGGATTATGAAAGGTCATTCTTCTGACTTTAAGTCCATGTTGTTTTGATTGGAAAAGCAAAAACATCTATGATCATTTTTTTTTCTCAAAAATGTGTGATACATGACAATTGTCTATGGAGAGGAACAGAAAATGACTCTTTTTCACCGATCTCTAGTTGTTTATCTCGACATATCTCGAAAATGCCAGGCCGGGGCACGGTGGGGGTAACGGTTTTGTGAAGTGGATGAAATTCTCTTTCGATTCATATAAGACTCGTTTTGATTGGTTACAAACCCAGTGGTCATTTTGTGTCAAAATTTTCTTCCAATAACTGGAATTCTGGTGAGCTCACTCGGTGTGTGCCCCTTAGTTTAGAGGTTTGTTGGAAAAGTAAAATCCAAATTTCTGCAAGCAGAATTCGGAAATTTAGGTTTGACCTAAAAGTAAAAGTCCGAATTTCTGCTAGTAAAAAATTTGAAATGTTGATTGTCCACTTTTAGACCGCTGGTGAGGTAGATAAATTAAAATACACATTTCTGCTAGCAGAAAATTTGAATTTTGGAAAAAGGAGTTTGACTACAAATAAATTCTGCCTTTCTGCTATCAAAACAAAAATTGGAAAATTGGGTACTCCACTTTTGGTCCTCCATAAATAAATCAAAACAGTTATCTCGAAACGTGACATAGTTAGGCCCTCGATCGTGATTTTCTTTTTTGAGGGAGGTGGTTGGGTGAGGGCGGGGTGGTAGTTGCGTTGCGTAGGACAATGTCAATGTCAAAGTTGAGGGCAAGGTACACTTCTGTTTACATACATTTTAGGGCCCTAGTATTCCCAATGCAGTTGCGCATACTTCAACGCCATGGCACATTTAGAGGAATGCTAAACGTGCTTGAATATTTTTTTTGAAGTGTTAATCTGTTGCTATTCGGTATACGAGTTCTGTTTTTGTTTAAGCAGATATGAACGTCAACATGTATCTCATCATCACACTCATGGCTGTTCTGCCTGTGGGTAAGCCCTGATTATTTTTCATGGCTCATGGCTGAGGAATGAGAATGATACAAAAACACTTTTCAGTTGCTTTTCAATTTGTTTCCAGTTGTGATGTGCTTGAAATCTGCCACATTTGCCGTTCGTGCGGGTTGTAGTTGTTTTGTCTTGTTTTTGTTTTTGTTGTTTTGGGGGCAGTAAACCTCTGTATAATGTGTATGCGTGCAAATAGATAGGCTATTTTCGTTGGGAGGTATTAAAAAAAAACAGACGAAATGAAAAAGGCCAACTATTTGAAAACCTGTGCGCTCGTTTCACTGCGCAGGAAGTTGTACTCGATATTTATATGTGAAACCATAATCCAAGATGTCGTCATTACGTTCGACCTGAAAAGAAACAAGAGGTGTGTCTAACTGCGTGGGGGGGGGGGGGTCATCTGGTTGCATTGGACCCATGTTTTGGAAGGGGAGGGGGAAAATTGCAGAATTGTCTGAAAACGTTATTTAAGAAGGGTTAGAAAGGGGATGGGATAAAAGGTATGATGTCACAATATATCACAATCACAAGAAAAACCAGAAGGGATTCCTTTCTTACTTTGTTAGTCCAAAACAAAAATGGTCAAAACGTCGCTGGTGGTGCTGTTTCCCCATCCCCTCCCCGTTGGACAACGCCACTGCCAGCCTGCTTCTGTGCTAAACGCTATGCCTTATTCGTGTTTACTAATATTTCTTCTTCGGACACTTTAACATAGTTTGCAACGGAGTAGTTAATGTTACGGTGGAGCCTGTGGAAGCAGCTGTAGGCACACACGCCGTCATGTCATGCACGTACCAGATCAACGAGGACGATTTTTTCTACGGGTTGGTTTGGAGTAAGAATGATTTGGGGAACCTTGTATCCTACTCCGTCTTTGACAACTTCACTAACTACAACCAATCCAGTTACAGCATGACGATTGACAAATCCACTGGGAGCAATTTGACCATAGAGAATGTGACAATGAGACATAGCGGCACTTACACGTGTCTTCTTGTCGTGGAGGAGCCTACCTTCCAATACTACCAAGGCGCTGCTAATTTGACGGTGTACGCCGAAGAAGGAGGAGGTGAGGCATTTCAAATGGATAACTATGATGCAAAAATCAGTAAAAAAAAAAGATCAGTAACACAAATAGGAAAATGTATCAAAAAGAAAATTTGAAATGAAAAAGAGGACATTGCTCTTCGAGTACGGGCAATGCTGAAAACTCTGCGCAGATATTACGGAAATAATATTGTTATTAAAACATTAAACATTTGGAAGTAAATATTTATAAGTAAAACATGAGAGGGGCCATGAAGAGGAGATGAAACCTTAAAAGCATAAGGCAGGCCTTTGCCAAAACAAACGAACAACTAAATATGTGTCGGTTTTGAAACGGAATACAGGGCTTTCCGGTTGCCTTTTTTCAGCGTAGAACTTCATTATATGGTCTATGTCTATACATGTACTGAGTTGGATTAATTAAGATCTGATGTTGTTCCACTACCAGAAATTCGTGTTATATTAATTTTTTTAACACGGCCAAAGAATATTGAAATTAAGTGGAAGGAGCGGGCCACAATTGTCACTTCGCAGGTCCTGAGAAAGAGACCGCCTCCCGTCCCTTACCCACAACAAGTCAAGTCCTGGTATGGTTACTCTATCTTTATCCGATACATTAATGCAGATTGCAATGGAAACGTTGGTATTGCGGTTGAGCCAGTGGCAGCAGCCGAAGGAACACGGGCCGTCATGTCATGCACGTATCAGATCAACGCGGACTGTTTCTTCCTGGTTGTGTGGGGAAGGGGTGAGAATTCGGATTACATCGCGAGCTACAAGTTCGACGGAAATGTGACAACAGACAACGATGGAAAATACGACATGTCGATCGACACGGCTACAGGGACAAATCTCACGATAAAGAATGTAACGATGCAAGACAACGCTACGTACAGCTGTGATCTATACGTGAAAGATAATATAGAGCCTTACAGAGGATCTGCATACCTGACTGTATACGGCTTGCGTGAGTATTCATTATTCAATAATTTATTCATCCTCCTTTGGGAAGGGGGTTGAGGGGGCCTCGCACACCGCCCGCCTAGTTGCGCGAATGCATATCGCAACAATATAGGAAATGCACGTGAATCACGCAATAGAAAAGTACGTTTAAAAATAAAATAGGAAAAAGGAAATTGATATCTGAAGGACATACATTGCAAAGCAAACGGTGAAAAACAAACGAAACCTCTAAACCCACATAATACATTAGCTAAAACCGTTAAATCTTAAATATACAATAGTTAAAAAGTATTGCGGGCGTTTGTTATTTGATTATATAATTATATACAATAATGAACAGTAAAGAAAGCGAACAAACCACAAGAGATCGTTCACATTCAGCTTCAGCCCAAAGAATCAAGAATGCAATTCGATCAATGCCCACGAGAGAGAAAAAAAACAGAACAAGATCTCTGATAATATGTAACCCTGTTAACTATGGCTCAAATGGTCGCGCCGGCGTACGCCAGTGGCGCATCGGGGCACCATTTCATCTTCGTTCACGCTTGTGACCGGTGCAGGCCCAAAGGCGGGCCACCGGTGCATGCTTGAGTCGCCGGTACAATTCTTCGGTACATCTCGACTCAAGATGGCGACATAATAGAAAATGTCAGTAGAGTTTCGAAGTGCAAGCTATTTTGTTTTTTAATTTAGGTAACATTCATTTTTGGTGTTTTATCGTTTAAATTCGACATAGTATCAATGATTTATTTTTAAATAAATTAACAGACGCATGCTTTGCTGACCGTGTTGTTCTTTGTGTATACCCCCACCCCGATACCGGGAAGGACGTAACGGTACAAAGAAAAAAAAGAAAAAAAAAACTAAAAGAGATCGTTCACATTCAACTTCAGCCCCAAGAATCAAGAATAAAATTCGATCAATGCCCACGAGAAAAAAACAACAACCCGGAAAAAGATATCTGAAATGTAACCCTGTTATATATGGCTTAAATGGTCGCGCCGGCGTACGCGAGTGGCGCATCGGGGCACCGTTTCATATTCGTTTACGTTTGGGACCGGTGCAGGCCCAAAAGCGGGCCCCCGGTGCATGCTTGAGGCGCCGGTAAACTTCCTCGGTACATCTCGACTCATGATGGCGACATAAGAGAAAATGTCAGTAGAGTTTCGAAGTGCAAGCTAATATTTGTGTATTTACGTAACATTCATTTGGGTGTTATATCGATTTAAAACAAATAATAAATTCACAGACGCACCTTCACTGACCATGTTGTTCTGTTCTTTGTGTATACCGCCACCCTGGTACCGGGAAGGACGTAACGGTACAAATAATGATGTGGCGTGTTATTGACATAATTATTCCTTGCCGAAGGTTGGCAATTATCAAATGCGCCGTTTTTCAAATCCCCCATTTCCAATCCTCTAATGTGGTAGTGTCACGTCTACAGCTCAAAGAGCTAGCTGGAGAGGTCTTTCCTTTGACTTCTGGCAGGAGGCAGCGTGCGCCGCCGGTATACGTTTGGATAATAAAAACCGGCACGCCGGGCACGTGACCGGCGTGCGCCAGCCTATACCGCCGGCGGGAGCAAACGATTTGAGCCTAGTTCATTTCATCGCTTACAACCAAAACAGAGGAATGTACTCCGTCACACTCTAAAATGATGGGATTAATAAATAAACAAAAAACATACAAACCACAAACACACAAGGCTACAAATTTGCTCACGCAAAACACTGTTCAGTTCCCATGAGTCAAGCAAGGCACAAGAGTGATGTGAATGCAGACAAAATGAAACGACAATTTTAAATTGTAATTTTATTTTCGACATCCGTCCAGAAGCTTTCAGCTGGATGCTTAACATTGACGTATCTACCTTTACCTTTACATTGATTGATCGACAGCACATTCAACGGTAGCAGAGACAACCGAATCAGTTTTAACAACGGAAAGTGGCACACCAGGTATTACAGGTAAGAAACGCTTTTACTTTACCGTTTCTTCCAGAGCACAGATAATTTCGATCAACGTCTGCGATGCTCATAATTTAATATCACAATTAGTGATTTCTAGAAAACACGACGTTGCAGGATATCACACTTCAAACAGTGACTGTACCTCAAGCACCTCTGGACTGCGACATAATTTGTCCTCAGAACATGAACACTTAACGTGAGGGTACTTAAATTACTAAGATATCGATGTCATACTGTACCTCAGGTGCATGATGCAAAAGTGCCATTAGGTTGACAAATCTTTTGAAGTGCCTGAAGCGCGAAGGTATTTTTAACCATCACCTGATGAGTGTACATCACCACAAATTGCCTGAAGCTCCTCATGCCCTTCGGCACGGCCCTCACACGTGCACAAAGTGCGCACACTTTATACAATGCGGATAACCGAAAAGGAGATGATTTTCCTGGTTTATGCTCCTGAAAATAATGATTTCAATCATGAAGATTCCAAATTCAAGAATTAAATTAATATGCAGAAAACAGCAATAATCGTCAAAGACTGATATTGGCCTTTTAAAATAAAAAAGAACCTTCGTGATATGTCATCAAACCAGTATTTTAAACACTGACTTTGTTTTCAGAATGCCCTTAGTTATACCTCTCTAGATATAGTTTTTCTAACAGGGACATATTGTGTGGGGAAGTGGTACCTACTCGACGTTCATTTTGCCAAAACAGCTCGCGGAGTAGCGGCGACTGCAAATGCCTATAGGCTCAGTCACATAGAAGACAGCTCGCGACCCAACCTCTTCCCAACTACACAAGACCACAATTTTTTTCAAAATCGCCTGCAGTCTTGTTCAAAGTTGCAAAATTTACATTTTTTATCCCGACCAGGGATGACCAGGGATGATTAGTCTGCGATTTTCCCCGCCTTCAGAGATGCTGAATCGCCTACCAGTAGGCGACAGCATCATGAAATCAACAAGATCAAGCATGTTTAATAGGCGACGCCACTTGTTCAGTCCCCGATCAGTCGCCGACCTTGACACGACGGCACAAGTTGTGACATGTTGCTGTCAA
>JAULKO010307363.1:0-14093 GCA_032356045.1 Mediaster aequalis | reverse complement strand
GGAAAAGTAGCCACATTTTGATCTTATATCTTTAAAAAGGCAAAAATGAAAATCGACAGTTAAATATGAACGTGTTTTTTTAGAGTGTAGTTCGTTGCATGCTGTTAAAAATGTTCGTTTCACCCGGGGAACCTTTTTTTGTTAAAAACCCTTAAGAATCTTATTAAAAGGGAGTTTTATGTTGGATGAATGTCCCTAAAAGAAATGTGGTCCCATCTGCTAAGTATCGAAAAATCAAACCCCGGAATTTCACTATTATTTTACTTTGATGGGCGTCCCACACTATCCTGTCACAGTAATTATCGAAACATGAGAAACTCCTCGCACAAAAATATAATCACTGGTGATCTGGGTTCTTATGCCCGACCAAGTACATGATATTCGGCTTACTGGAGCAAACACTCTCCATCAAATAAACCTTAACATTCATGCATCTGTACAGAATTGCATCTGCCTGCAACAAATTGTGTCACCGTCAGTGTTTCAATTCCATTAACTTGTTATTGTCGCCAATTGTCAATCAGTGTCGTTGCCACTTATTTTCAGTGGCATTATCACTCATTGTTATTGCCAGTATTTTCGTCTTTGTCATTGTCCTCTTCATGGCAATGACAGTTGTCACCTTTCCTTGCTTGACTTATAAACGAACCACAAACGAATTATATGAATTATTTCCATTACATTTCTAACTCCTGGATATTCTTCCAAAGTGTAAAAACCTTGCAATGACATGCTCGTACAATCGTTAAACGTTTGTTTGCCATCTTTCTAAAGATGGCATATTACAGCAATTTCTAGTATTTCCATTTTCCCTTATTCCCTTTCTAACGATGTTTTCATAATATTAGCAATGTTACATTCTTGTTGCAAGGTGATGAAATGTCGAACTGGGTTTGATTTTGCATTTCTGAAATTCTGACTTGAATTGCCGTCTTCATGCACTTTCACAATGTCATATTCTCTTTGAAAGAATCCCCTCCCCGATTTTGACGTGTTTTTTTGCTGCCGTGTACCCCGTCCCCGTTTTGACAGAGACGGTTTAATAACATCATTTCCAGCATCTTATTATTGTCACATCCCTCATCTTCTAGATGGATCTAGGCCATCTCCTATATACCCGCCCCTCCCCTAAACTCTCCTCGCGGTCTGGCATTCACTCGGATGGCTATTTGCAAGTACTCCTAGCATTGCCTCTATCTCCTCAGCAGACAGAACATCTTCAAAGATAAGAAAAAGATGAAAACTCGGCCATTTCGCCGAGGGAGAGTTTGTTCTTGGACATAGGTCAAGTTTATACTCCGCCGTTTATTCCCCCCACCGGCTTTGTCAAATATGACGCATTTTCAGACCGCGAGCTACCGTTCGAAGGCACCGCGGCTCGGACCCTCCTAGCTACAGACGCACACAGCCCCCCCCCCGTGTCCTCACTAACGCATAAATAGCTGATTTAATTCATAATGTCAGACAAATTTTCTTCAAAAGTGTGCAAATACTTGCGGCTAATTTGTAATAATTACGAGAGCGATTCTAGCCGTTGTTGAAAGCCCGTGGAGTGAGCGTGTTTGGGCCTAATATCCCCTTCAATCCAAGACAAACCCACGCATTCCTCATCCAGTCCCCTCCGACAGGAACTCTTGATTTGTTCGAGCTGAGAGCACCGGGGATTTGAAAGCGTCGATCTGCGGGCAAAATGGAATAATTGCGTGACATTTGCAAACACAGCTTAAATATACGCCACTTTGGGCCCGGGATGCCGATAATTCCAAATGCCCGAAACAAAGACTACGGGGTGTTTAACAGATTAACGACTCTTGTGAGTTAGTATGAAGACGTGCAGTGATCAAGGAGGGAACATTTTACTTTGTACTGCTACCGGTCGTGGAGGCTTCTTGGAGAAAATGAGAATTCAAAGTGTCTTTAGAAGTTGGAAATAAATTAAAAATGAAATTATTTAATTGCTTGGAAATTATTGAACCGCAAGGTTTAGTGACACAACATTCTTTAAATACATTAGTATGAAGAGTAACTGCCTCCATGTAAAAAAATTAATCGATTCTTAGAAACTTCAAGATTTGATATTTTTCCAATTTGTAAAAAAAAATAGGACCGAATATACCGTGAAGGAGGCGTCGTCGCTTGGTTGATCAACTCGAAACCAACATGGAAAACGGGGATTATTTATAATGTTGAGTTATTGTTTTAGTCTGGTGTTTACATTTATAACTAAGTTTTTTTTTGGCTAGTTCCATTCGGTTTTTAGTCAATATTTGAGAAATTGGGTATTTTTCTTAGTACGTTTCCTTGTATATATTTCTCAAGACTTCTTCCAACCTTTCTGTGTAAATACGACACTCTTTTATGCTATGGATAGCCTTGACTTTGTCCACCCAAGGAGGTTGAAGTGTACACATATATAGGCCAACTTGCTTAACGTTTGTTGCGAGATCTTTCTTCTCACCCCACCCCGATCCTCCAGTACCATCTCCCCGTCCACTCCTAGCCTCATCCCTGCCTCTCCTCTCTCCGTGCCCTCCCGCCTTCCGTGGTTCATCATTCCTACGCACCTACAGCGCACGTGACGCACCTCACAGTCGCCGTGCGCGCACTCCCCGTCTCGCCCGTCCGTTCGCCTCTCTCGCCCGCTGTCGTGTCTTCCGTCTTAAGACCTTAACACCTTCGCCGTAGTCTTGACCACGCGTCGGTTGCCTTTGACTGGAAATCCCTACCAATAATCGAGAGATGTGGTAATATTGGATCCAGGTTTAATGGGGTCACTTCATCGATCCAGTTGAACTCCGGCCAGCAAGGTCGCTTAGCCTAGTTATTACCGCCGTTTTCTCGGTCTTGCTAGTCGGCTTGTGGTAAGATGATCGAATTACGTGACGGAGATCATGTGTTTTTCCGATAGTTATCGGACACCATTTAGCAAAGAAAAGATTGATTGCATTCTGTAACTGAAATCTTAAGGTAATTTTGTTATCATCCCTTTAAAAGTGATCAAATTAAAACTTTGAAGAAGTGATATAGATGTATTTTGAAATCAGCAACATCTACGTGCAAACGTTTCCTGCAGATTTTAAAACAAATAAGTTTGTTTTTGCTTGTGAATAAAAGTCATTCAACCTGTATCCGACCCGACTTGCTGTTTGTTTAATGTCATTTCAAAAACAAGCTAAAATTGAAAGTACATATTTCATTGATTATGTCTTCATCAACATAATCATGCCAGGGAAACCTAGGAATTGTGAATTAACAATCTGAGAAAAAATGATTAAGATTTGATCGGTAATCGTTAGAATTGTCTGAAAAGATGATTTTATGATGATATTTACACGAATTCACAATCGGTTCATATCTCCACTATTTCGTAGTCGATACAGTCTGTTTGTTTACACCCGCAGATATGTCTGTCTGTCTGCTGCTTGCCCGAATCCTTGAAACTTCAGACCCTCCGTTGTAATTTCACTATTTTGGGGGTCAATGCAAACGGTGATTCTCGGTGTTTTATTCCAAACCCAAGTTCTGATGGCTAGTTTCTAATCTCAAACCTTATCCACTTAGGCTACTCCGACCATTTCTGTCTCTAATCGTATTATGAATGGGGTCGCGGCGTGTCATATTTCTAGATCTTTGTCAGAGTTTTCGACCCTGCACGTGCGACCGCAGAGCGCGGTTGATTGTCCAAGTTCTTTGATCGAGCGGAACCAATTAAGTGCCGGGACCGGCTGATCTACGGCTCTTACTGACCGTCTGTGAGACTGCCCTTCAATTCCATTCATTTTAAAAACTCGGCAATTCTTGGCTCATTGCGATTTAAAAAAAATAGCGAAAAATAAAAATACAAGACGCAACATATTTGTTATATTATTTCTAAGACTCAGATGTTGAGGTTATCAAACAGACTTTATTTTAAAAAAACCTGGAATGTTTACTTCAATCACAAACGATCCTAGCGTCATTAGCTAAGGGAATTACAGTCAGAAATGTTACCTTAGCACAGGCCTACACTATTATGTCATTATCCATTATGTAGTATATCAATCAACAACATTTTATTTACAGACTTGCATGCAAACAATAAAGCAAAATAACATATAAATTATCAAACATGTGAATTCGACCACAGATAGATAGATAGATAGATAGATAGATAGATAGATAGATAGATAGGTACGTGGTTTATTTTTGCTCTCTCAATGACATGATGTGGCAATCAATGATTGAAATGCATCAAGCCAAAAAAAGTATAGAAAATAAAACACAGTGTACATTCATATAACATTTCTATAAAAATCATAAAAAAGGCAAGTGTAGAAAACAACTACTCAAATGTTTACCCAAAAACATTGTGTGACCCAACCCCGATACTGCTTATAGTCGGGACCTCTGAAGACCACCACAAGACCCCATAAGACAACCACAAGACCTCTATCCCGAATCAAGCCAAAAATCATCCAAACGAACCATCACTGCCCCCCACAAAAAATGTACACGTCAATTTTGGATAAGCAATTTATTTATTATTTTTTTAATATAGTAATCCTGGTTTTGAACATTAGACCTCCCATTTCGTCAATTTTTTTTTAACTGAGTTATCCAGCCCTACTTGACATCTTCACAAACAATCAATGATCTTTGTTCTGACGCATGAGCAGAGAAACATTGTCCATAGCGGCTTTATACAAAATGGAAGCCGTCTTTTGATAAGGAAAACAAATAATGCGATTGGCAAAAGCAAAATAAACTGGAAAGACAACAATTTCAAACCCCAAAATAAAGACGGTTGAACATTATTGATAATCGAAAGAATGAACTTTCATGTATTCTGTAAATCATAAAACATCAACATCTATAGGTATCAACAAAAGTCTTCGTGTTTTACTGCGTAAGCATACTTTGAAAGGAAAAGGAGTTTAACAAGGATGATATATACTTAAATTGACAAGTTAGTTTGTCCACTATACATCACAACAAATATTTATCAGTGTTTCTAGTCTGCTAAGATGTTGTGAGCATCTTTGAGACACTGGTGTTGGATGAGGCGATGAAGATGTCTTATTGTTGTTGACACCTCCGTCTGAAGTGAAACATCTCCTCAGCAAACACATCCAAGATGGATACGGCGGAGGTAACCACAGAACCACTCGCCCGGATAATCACATTTCATTGTCTCACCAAGTGATCTTTTTGTCATCTTAAGATGACACCAAAGAGGGTAGGCGTCTGCAAGTCTTAGTTTATCCAATCACCCAGACTGCAGAACAAGAGGAACATCTCCGAGGAAGGGACGAAGAGTAGCGCGGTGAAAGTGTTGGTTTTGTACGGGCGTTTTGTCCGGGCGTTTTGTCTCGCAGCGTGTCGTTGCTCGAAAATAACGGGAGATAATCTGCCGATTGTCGGCCTGTTGTGGCGACCGATGTGCTCTCCTCCCATGAATGGGAAGCGAAGCTTGGTGATAATTGTCACTCAAGCACGGTCCCCTGTTGACAGTCTACATCCTCATAGTGTAAATATGCCACTTTTGAACCATCTCTGGTCGGTTTTAGCTCACTCGATAGGCTATGATGAAACCCCTCTGCTAAAGTTTGTGTGGTTCGGCATTTATCAATGTCTGGGATACAAAGGGGATGATCGTGATTGCAAGTCCGTAGTAAAAGAGGGTAGGGGTACTCCCGGTCCGTGAATGGAGATCTACTTTGGTGGTATTGTACAACCGACATCGGTGTAGCCTGGGGGTTCTTTGGGGCTACTTTCATGTACAGAGACATATTCTCAGGGGGACCTAATTAGTCTCAATGGGGGTAAACACCCGACCACGACACGCGCTGAAAAAACACCTTTCCTGCTTTCTCGATCTCCTCTATTTTTGGCCAGAAGGTCAGACACTTTTTCTTGTTTTCTCTATTAAAGATATTAACCAAAATTGAAAAAACCTAAACCATACAACTGATAAAGTGAAAGGTGAAAGGTTGGCAGAATAGTTAAATAATTTAATAGTGTACGCCTGTTTCTGGCATTAAAGTCAATCGAATTATTATTTGCGAAACGTCACTTTCGTCATTAGGCAACGAAACGACGCGACGTTTCCAGCAAATTCCACAAACTGGTCACTAATTTTAAAATAACAATGACGCCTTTTTATACAATATAATTACGACGAGTGGAATGACGTCTTATACAAAATACTTAATACTCGATTGAGTTCATGTTGACGCTGTCGAATAGACCACTAGTTTGGGCGTCTAGGTACTATAGGTAGAGGAAGCCCGTAACGCCCAATGCGGCTATATGACTCAACGGGTTGAAGTTAATCCGACCTACATTCGCATATGTACATTCGGATCACTTGATGGTAATATTTGAACCAATTATCAATTGCAAGTCCTTATTGGGCTGATCTCAGAATCCTTAATTTGAAAGATTTTTGTATTCATTATTGTCTGGTCTAGTTATATCGATAGTGAACAGTTTTGTTCAGTACATAAATCAGAGTACGTGCTGTTTACACTTCGAAAGATGAGATGTTGGAACAATGAGACTGTATAAATGTTCGTATCAGACAAATATCCACATCACCGGTGCAGTTTGAACACGCAAGCTTTTGCAGTGTTCCAGCCATGTAGGGACATATACCGGAAGAAATAAATACATTAAGACAAATTACTCTCGGACCCGAACGAGGACCTTACTCGGCGCCATCCACGCTCAACCAAATCAAATTATTGATTCTGATTTGACCATGGTGTACCTCTCTCCCCTCCCCAAGTCCCTCCTAGCTACACCTGCCTTCAAGACAACACGCAAATGAGAAGGACCTGAGATGAAGCGGGCCCCCAAAGTGAGCATTAATTGAACACAAGGCAAACAAGAAATCGAGGGGGGGTTACCAGAGAGTTGTTCCAATAAGCCGTAACACGAGCAGGAAAGTCAAGCTGCTCGCCTCGTGCCTTGCCTTTTGGTGTTGGGGCTTGTCAATTTGCTGTCGAGCTCGGCAACTTCTTGGACTGGAGAGGACGATACGGGTACACGGGAGATCTCGGTTGCCGACTTGATGAAAGCAGCCGATAGTATAATCAGCGTAGAATGCAACTGAGATGGGTTCTAGTATTGATTCATCTTCGCACAAGAGTAAGGACCATGCTCACTCCCAAAGAAAAGTTTGAAATTTGTGGAAGGAACTTTGTGACGATTACAACTCTTTCAAAATCTATATTCAGAATATCTTATGACATTTGTTTTGTTCTTCCAGCCTCGATTTTCCTACCATATCCATCAACCACTACAAAAAGAGTTTTATTGCAAAGAATATGTTCAATCACTTTAAGCTCTTTTAATAACTTTGGGGCAAAACAATAAAGCTACTTTATTGCGCACGTACATTTTTGACGATTTCTGGCCAAAAATTGACATACGCATTGTGCTCTTAAAATCATGAGTCATATGACAAACGGCGTAAAATATTAATTATATAGCTTTTCCAATATTTCTGGCTACGTAACCGTTGTGTTCTTACATTTTCCTTTATTGTTTCTCATCATTCATTTTGATTCAAGCACAACACTAGTTTCATTCGTTTCTTGGCCGTTCTGCTATTTTGGTTTTTAACCCGTACTCCAATTTCTTCGTCAAAACTGTGAATAACTTACACTTGTTCCATGAATTTACCAAGTTCTTGTTGACACGAATTCAGCGGAGGCCTTGGAAATTGATCGCTGTGTGCACGAAAAGCGCGGGAAACGAAACGCTATAAATATGCGCCTTCACGGATCGCCTTGGTAACAGGCTGTGGGCAATAAGAGCAGGCGTGCCTCGTCACACCTAGCTCGTTCCATTGCTATAGATACACTAGGCAGCATACAAGGTATGAATTATACTGGTCCTTTAAACATCTAGGGTGTTGTCTGATCCCAGCCCGATGTCTTGCCCAGAACTTCGACAATGTCATGATTCCTGACTGGTTTTGCATGATTGGTGTTAAACACGCTGACATGCAACGATGAGTGACATCCTGCGACAGACCGTTGTCGCGAATAAATTAACACTGTCTTGTTCGTTGACTAAAAGACAGCATTTAAGCAATGATTCTAGATCAAGATAACCGGTACCAGACTCTATCCTCGGAGTCTCGGTGCGGTCTTTGGGCTTTTCGGTAAAACAAACAAACAAACAAGCAAGCAAGCAAGCAAGCAAGCAAGCAAACAAACAAACAAAAGATACACTAGCTTCACATAAGATCGATATTCTCAGTACAAAAAGATCATGCAATTCCAACCAATATTCGGAAACACATTTCTTTAGACTTTTTCAAAAGCTCAACATTTGGAATTTCCTTTCAATTGTGAATCACTACCACCGCCAAGTTTTGGACTGACAACTTTCAAAGCAAAGTTTTGACACCGTACATTAACCACCCTGGATCCGATGACTAGCCCAGGACCGAAATCTGATTATAAAATTTGAAGCGCGCCCTCTACCAATCGATAACTTCCAAGCCGCTTGCACGTCTTCCATTCTAGACGTGAAGTGTGCCGCACCAGCCGTAAGGACACCACGCGGTTTGCCAGGGAAGGTAAGTTCCTGAAAAAGATGCGAACAAACAAGAATTGTTTACTTTTGGTTGACTGGGGAGGGTTTGAGGTAAACACTTTGAATCACTGATGAAATATCACACTATGTCAAGTAACCACTAAGGGTTATACCCCGGGTGTTAGCTTTGCTTTGGGAAATGTTCATCGCTTAAGAAGCTTGTGTGTATCAAGAAAAAATAAAATTTTAAAACTTGAATGAACAAAATGTGTGTCACAGGTGTTGACAACGTAACATGGAGTATTTCTTTATTTTAATGCGGACTTGCATCGAAAACCAGTAGAATACCTCAGCATTTCTTTGTCAAAATCGTCGATAATGTATGGAAATTGCTGTTATTAAAATACTTTCTTAGCTCATTCGATTGATATTTACAATAAATTTCCAAACATTGCCAAACATGAAGGTATACGTGTACAGCGGCCTCCTTGCTAAATAGTTTCTGCTTACATGTTGATGTACAGCACCGTACCATAGATGTAGCGAGTTTTTGTATGAGGTAGTGTTTGCTTTGGTCCATGTACACTGATCTTCCATTGATGGTACCCGTGTCGATTACACACCGCCGAACGCCGGCAAACATTAGACCGTGTCCCTGCTGCCCGTTGGGAGTACCAGGCCCGCTAGACCCGCCAAGGCAGCTCGGCCCGGCCCGGCCCGGCCCGGTGTTACGGTGCCCCGCTTGGCTTTAATCTTTTCCCCATTTGTCTCAAGTTTTTGTTGAATTCCCTTCTTGGTAATCGTTCTAAATCTTTGTGACTCCTATTTGTTACTCTTTGATTCTTACAATTTGCATTTGAATATAAATGTTCCTGAATCAATTCAAATCAAGCAAGTACACCGACTATGCTCGATGTGAATTCACCATCGTCAAGTCAACACAATGCCGAGACTTAGTGATTAACTATTTTAGGAACTCTAATCTTTCCTTTGTCGATTAATTGAGCATTTTTTTCAGTGGAAATTGTTGTTTTGTGCCACGATGCCTTTTGTTACTTGTGAAACTGTCAAGTGGCGGAATTCTTCTCTTTGTTGCCAGTGCTTGGTTTTACATGAAGTGCGATATTTTAGTTTTATTAATTAAGAAAATGATATGCTTGTCTATTACAGCTAATCATAGAAACCGGCTTGTTTCAAAATATCAATATATCATTGCAGAATATAATGACTGACGAATTTACTCAAAGGAAGTGAAAAAAACCGGATCTTTTGTTATCTCGCCTTCTTGTCCTTACATTCACCGATTTGTCCATCACAGTTTAAGTTCTTATCCAACTTCTACTAGAATTAAAGTACAGATATAGCAATTGCATCAGCCATGCAACTGATTAAGGCATGGTTTGTGAGCTGTAAAGGAGGTTGATGGTGAAAATGATGGGGATGATGATAATTATGACGATGATGACTATAGTGGTGATGGTGATGATGGTGGTGATGGCGGTGGTGGTAGTGATGATGGAGGTGATGGAGGTGATGATGGAGGTGATGATGATGTTGGTGATCATGGTGGTGGTGATGATGGTGGTGGTGGTGATGATGGTGGTGGTGGTAATGATGGCGATAGTGGTGGTGATAGTGATAATGACGATGATCATGATGGCGACGATGGTGACAGCGACGATGGTGACAATGACGATAGTAACGGGGATGACGGTGATGAAGGGGACAATAGGGATGACAATGACTGCATTATCATCATAATCCTCATCACCGTCACTGTCATTATCGCCATCTTGTCATCATCACCATCGCCATCGTAAGGTTGCCGACCAGCAGTTAATAGACACTGTCGAGACGTATGCCACCAATACTTCATAAACTACGGATCTTTGATTACTCCCTAATTAATCCCCATCCCAATTCATTTTGCGTTCGCTAAAATTCCTTGTAACAACATGTTTTTTTCAATTAATGAAATAGATAGCGTTGACCTTTCTCTCGGTCAAACTATATCCATCGATTTTTTTTTTTACATCAGCTATAATGTTTCAGCCCATTCCAACCATTTTTTGGAATTGAGTTGTATGATTCAGGATGACTCAACACATTGTTCGAGTAGCGCGTGCATCATGTCATTGTTTTATATCATTCATGACCTGTTCAGATTTCCATTGTAATAATTTAGAGAGTGTGAAATGTTCAAGTTGCACAGAATCGCTCCTCCGTTTCAACTGGACAAACTAATCACGAAAAGCCGATATTTCATGGAAATTACATAGTTGCCAGGATTTGGAAGTCGACATTTGATGGTAGATTTGTTTTAAAATGGTTTTTGGACGCGCATGAGATGCGAGAAATGGATAGTTGTAGGGTTTAAAAAGCAGTCGATGACCGCTCGCAACAGTAGAGTTTCGGCTTGTTAAGCACAAGCAGCACATAGGTGTGAAATCAAAGCGTACAGGTACCATGCCAAAAGGTAGATATGTTAAAAAAATTGAATTTAGGCTAATTTTGCATCCGTGAAAATAAGCACAAATTGTGAGATTTCGTAGGAGCAAAATCGGCATTTGCCTGTGGGATCGCTTGATGCAATCGTGATTGTTGTATTGAACAATGAGAAAAAAGAAATAAATGTATATTTTCCAATTGTTGGAAAATGGTAAAACGGTTGTATATTTAGCTTGTAAGAGGTGTCATTTGTTAAACCAACAAAACAATTCGAATAAATACCAAATCATATGGTCAGCAACATATACAATTAATATATTCTTTTAAATGTCTGATGTGGTCCAACCGTCTTTTTTTAATTTCAAAATTATGAAATTAATCATAATCTCGGTCAAGTCGCAATTTGGCCAGATCTGGCCGACTCCGGAAGGTAGTGAAAGTAGGCCAGACGACAATAGCCAAGCAGGCCATGTCAGTCACCTCTCGCCCAGCTCAAGATGCCGGCACGAAAGGGATAAATCTAGGCTTGGAGGCCGTTCACATTTCACGAGCTGCCGATTTTAATCGGTCCTGACAGCCTGCCGCGAGTGAACTGGCGTGCCACTATAGCGGGCCATCAATGCTCACACCCGCCACAATACAGGGTGTTTGTGTTAGCTAGCTGAACTGTATAACAAAGTTATTGCTTAGATTCTGCGCTTGGGTTTTTTTCTTCTGTAGCTACTGCTTGAGCTCTTGTAGACTACGCAGGGAGAAACGAGGAAGCGGTTCTGGTCACAGAACGTAATTTAAGAATATTTGTATAACTAGAAAGACGGTAGAATCGGTTTTAATCCTCAACGTCAATTTCATCAGTTTAGAGCAGTGAAGGACAAATATTTCGATAAGAAATGGCATACGTCTTGGAGGCTTTCCGTGCAAAAGCGGTGTGGCCTTTCAACTGGACTCAAGAAATCTCATCTGTTTTTGTTCCGAATAACTCTGATATGGGGACGGGCCGGACCGGGGCTGCTTTCCTTCACCGTCCGTTGCACGCGGTCGATGATCACTTCTCTCCGGCCTGTGTCTTTAAATAGTTCATACACTATGGACTCTTTACAAGAAGCTGCGATGACCGCCCACCTGGCCTAAGCTGATAATTTATCACTCCGTGCAAAATACGCACGCAATGTCATCTGCTATCTTCTTGTCGGTCCGTATTACGTCTGCTTATTGCGTCTACACAATGCCTTGCCCTTAACGTGTGTTAACATACCGCAGGGTGTCTTTCCATCTGCTAAGATAAACTCTACCCCACATCAACTCCCCGCACCGGACCTGCCTCACAGCTCCCTGCCACTGAGAAAAGAAATATCTTCGGCAGCTCGGAGCTGGTAAAATTAAGCTAAATTCCTTGCAACCGGCCTGACGCAATGCTGTCCTTAGCCGGCGAGAATCGGCGATATTTCAATGCTCGGCGGTTTCTCAGGGAGTTGAGGAGTTGTCTTACTTCACCAGGAGTTACTTCACCAGGAGGCAAAGATTGTTGAGGGGAGCAGTTGCGCCGATGTTGTTTACCATCCGAGGGCCAGAAAGACTTGGCTTTCATTTTGGAAAGAGATTGGTTGCGACACCGAAATCACCAGAAATGTCTACCGGGAAATGAAGATATACCTGGCTGGGAGATCGGGAGATTGGATTGGGGAAGTTGCTGGCAATTATACCATTGAGTATTCCCGAGACTTGACTGAAGAGGCACAATGTGCACAAAAAGCACAGTCTTGACATTTCACCTGACTGCGCTAGTTTTGTTCACGACTAGGAGACAAATGTCTATGAAGTTCGTTCTTTCATTCACTTTAATTGACGAGTCAGTGATTCGACGTTCGAGTCAGTGATTCTACGAGTACCTTATGACGATAAGACGAGTTGCCTTAAAAAAGGCAAATTGGACACAGAATTGTGAAGTAAGCATAAGTGCGACTGTTTAACATAATAACACATAATTCAACATACACACAAGCAAAGGAGCAGACAAATAAACAGGACAAACCCCACCTCCAACCAAGCACACGTTGTGATTTACAACCCAAAAGAGACGTATGAATGACGTGGTAAAACTAAATTGTTTATGAAATGCACAATTTGAATCAACGTTGTTCTTTCACAATGCAGTATTAAATTAACATTAAAATCGTTCACACAAAGGTAATTCATTATAGTCACCATCTCAAACTGACAATACTGTATTCAGGTAAAAAATAAAAAAATTTCTCACCACCAGTCACTGCTCTGAACTCTTTACCTTTCTTCGCCACCATTTTTTTTAACGCATGTGTTTCCGAATAGAATCCGCCGTATTCCATTTTTGGGGGAAAAGGATTTTGCGTTGCTTGTAGTAGAAACGTCCCATAAATAATAAATTTTGCGGTCGCTGTGTGGTCTCAACCGTAATCATTTCACAGTGGTTAAGCACATCAGGCCCCTCAGCGATATTGTAAATTATACAAAACAGAATGCGATTTCATTACAGTGGGTTTCTGATAATATCTTACAAATCAAAAACCGCATTATGGTAGTCAGTCCTCGCATGAAAGATTCAATGCGGAGTTTGAAAAAGTTTGATTAAGCCTCGGCTGGGTGGTGGTTTTCATGCGGATAGCAAGGGACATTTTCGCCGGCAATTTTATTGACAGTTTTTCCAAACGATTTTCGAATCTTGTTCCACTGTCATTGTCGTTGTCATCCACGTCCTCGTTGTCATCGCCTCGTTGTCATTCTCCTTCTTATTCCAATCAAGAATGCTTCATTTATTGTTAAACGCGACCGGTGGGTATAACTTATGAATATAGAGGGACACAAGACAAAGAATTGAGAAACAACCGCTTTTAATCGTGTGCACAAGTGGGCGGGGCAGAAAAAATCAGCCGTGGTATGAACTTATATAACTTACAGCTCAGTTTGAATATTTCGAAAGAAAGACCTTAGTTTCACTTTGTTCTCCTTAGTTTCTCGTGACTCCAGTTCGTGTCTTGCTTTACGCTCTGACCCCCTCCCCCTCCCCCCTCCCCCTCCCCCTCCCACCTCCCCCTCCCCCCGCCACTTGCTCTAGATCCTTGTTACTTGGGTATCGTAGACTG
>JAULKO010307151.1:0-14123 GCA_032356045.1 Mediaster aequalis | reverse complement strand
ACCGATTATGATAAACGCAGTATCAAACTGTAAACCCTGCTTTCGAAACAATAATTCCCCGAGAATATACAAAATGTCGACCAGCTCCCAACACGACCACCCAGGCCCCCACCCAACCACCCTATCCTCATGTACCCAAGAAACATTATCAGTGTAACCGTTTCAATTTACACATTCAAGCCGTCGATCTAATTACAAAACGGCGAAACCAAGATGGAATTGTATTCATTTGCACTCGCGAGTGAGAAATCATCAATCTTGTTGGCTTGTTAGGTTTTTGGTCTTGGTCAATTCCTTTTGAAAATACGTCCAGTCTCAAGGAAGTAGGACCAGTCCTCAGTATAAACGAAGCGCACGTAAACGTGTTATCTCTCACCACCGGTCCCCCAGCGTTCCTTCCTGTTCAACGGGGACACTCAGATCTTCAGGGTCTGGGGGCTACTTGTCAAAAGACAGATCCTTCATAGAGGAGATATCTGGAGGAACTGACGGCTGTTGTATTCCATCCGTGTAGAGTTGTGAAAGTGCTACATGACTTGCAGCAACATACACGGTGCACTGTCTCGATGTTTGTTCAAATTAACTGTATATCCTTTTTTATCATCAAGAGATGGTCAAAACATACTGACGGAAACGTGTAGTTAATACTTCTGGTTCTTCTAAGAACCACACTTCTCTTTTAAGGGTTACTTACTCAACACGGTGCATCCGCAAATGTTTTCTGGTTCTCTTTCATCTGTTTGTGACAGATCATTATGTTACTTTCCTGCAGGCTGTGGTTTTGTACTTCTCGTCCTCGTTAAAGACGTCGACAATGGAATCCGACCGTAAACTTTAAGCAGCAGGTATAC
The DNA here is from genome assembly GCA_032356045.1 of Mediaster aequalis. NCBI lineage: Eukaryota > Metazoa > Echinodermata > Asteroidea > Valvatida > Goniasteridae > Mediaster > Mediaster aequalis. Next base: position 13,272 of record JAULKO010307151.1, on the reverse strand, counting down.
AGTCTCAGTAAACAGCAAACAGCCTCAAACTTTGACTGATAAATATGATTGCTCCTGTCAGCGCTGAGCGACAAACGTATGTGCCAGGGTGTGTGGTGTTGACTCACATCAACGTCTTTAGAATTGTAATTTGAAATTCTGCATGGCAAAGCTGATCTCGGCATGGTCCGCAGAAGTGCAAAATCATACGTGCACTGGGATATTCCAACGGAAAATAAGTAAGCCGATACGCGATAAAGATCGCATTTCCACCCTTCCACAAGGCTTTCCTTGCTTTGTGGTTTAGTGTCAAATGAATATCGACGCTTTCCATTTTGGTACGGTACATTAAACATTTCTGAAAGGCTTTAAGGTATGTCTTTCGGCTTTGACTCGAAAACCTAAAAAAAAATAAAACAACATCGGCGTCCAGTAAGCCTGCATGATCTTAAAGTTTCGGGTCACGGTACGTGTGCCTTCCCAAGGAACGCAATCCAGGCTTATCTGTTTGGGAGATTCTGGAAGAGTTATTAAAATCTCTGGAAACTAGGCACAATCCACTACACACCAGACTGTATGGCCATTTTTTGGTAAACCACGTGAATGTCGAGTTCAAACTATTTTCCCGCTAAGCTGACGTTGATGGACTGCTCAGGAAATGTCTCCGTTTGGAGAGCTGCAAACAGAATAGGGTGATTGTAGGGGTTAGGCTGAAATCTTGCCTGAGGCTTATCTGCTTGGGAGGTGGCCAGATTCTGGAAGAGTTGTTAAATCGCTGGAAACTATAGGCACAATCCACTACACACCAGACTGCATGGCCATTTTTTTGGTAAACCACGTGAATGTCGGATTCAAACTGTTTTCCCGCTACGTTGATGGACTGTTCGGGAAATATCTCCACTTGAAGGGTTTCAAAATAGGGTGATCGTAGGGGTAAGGCTGAAATTTTGTCTGTTGAGCGACCTGTGCTATAGATGTATGTGCTATATGATTGATCTTGTCATTATAGTAGTAAGCAAATGCAGTAAACAATGGACAATTGTAGTAAACAATGGACAATGGACAATTAACATTTGCTGCCACGACCTGTTTTGTATAGGTTTCACACCCTGCTTCGCATTTCCCCCGAATGACACAAGCAGTATGCATCTTTTAGGATCCTTTGTTTTCAGAACATTGCTTTGAAAAGATGCGTTTTCATTTGGCATCTGGATATTTGAACTGAACAAGTAACTCCTTATTTCCCGCTTTGGGCCCATATTTTGGCAACCAGGATATTGTGTATGGAAATTAATAAAGTCAATAAGTAAACCCCGTTGAATTACGTTATTTTGTTTACCAATGTCCCAACCCCAGCCTCCAAAATAATTATATTAAGGTTTGTAAATGGAACCAAATAAATTATTTTCAGAACTTCGATACTTTTAAATTAAATATAAGACAGTATCTCGTAGCACATAGCGCATCTGTTAGGAAGTCCAGAAATAATTGTGTTTGCTTATTTGATATGGATGCCAGCGTCATTCTTGTCCAGTCCCAGCAGGTGCGCAATGCCAATCCCAGCTTGATGTGTACAGAATCAATTTAAGCGAAAGCATGCGAAAGGTCATAATATAAGGTCAATTTTAGGATGTTGTCCAGCCTATTAAAAAAGGGGGGTTGGCTCACCGCCAGGCCGTTGGTGTACATTTGAGCCACTGGACGGAGAGGCATGTACGTCAGTGTTAGCTAGCGACCACATACGAAGTCTGGAATCAGGGCTGGATCGGCAAAACAGGCCGTACCGGGCGGGCCGCGGACCCAACGCCCAGTCGCTAAAGCCCAACGTGGCTGCGATAATTTGTCCAAGGGTAATTCCTGTCACGATCGGTTTGCGATCGGCCAAGTTGAGCTCCACTGAATTCCAACAATGCCCCCTTTCCGTTTCCAATAAGATTTACTGATTTGAATAATCAATGCCCTATATCTTCCATGACAAATATACCGGCAAAGATTAAGGGCACGTTTGCATCTATACAAAGCAACGGCATGGAATGTTTTGTGCCACACAAATTTAGAGTCACGCTATACAGTATTGCAGTGTTACACCACGGACCTTGGTTACACCGAGAGATGTTGGATTCGTGAACTAGAATCCAGAGAACTTGGTTCTGTTGGTCTTTCCTCCATGCAGTTAAAAAAAAATGCAATATATCAAATGCCATTAAAAACGGAGCTAGTTAATTAAAGGTCAACGTTAGGAAGTTGAGCAGCCTCTCCCGGAGTTCGTACCTAACTACTGCAATAAATCACGTGTGGACTCTCCAAGATGAGCCGAAACTCTGCGCTTGTATTCCTATAGGCTTGCGGTTGTTTGTCAGTTATTTCCAAGAGGTTGATTTTGGACAAGTCAGACAAGTCATGATGGAGACTAAACCGTTTTATCGCTCCAGAGCTACTGTCTGTTTTTGTCAAATCGCTTGCGTTTAAAATGATATGGGAACCGGACAAACTTGCGGTATCAAACGATCACACATGCTGTCTAGGCTCGTGCTAAGCACTGGATAAGTTGCTTACGTTGTGGTAAGCAGGATGCGACCAGCTTTTTTCCCCCAACAAAAAATGCCTCCACTGGTAAGCACTGTATTAGAAGCCGCACAAATATACACCTTTTCAAAAAGACGTTATAGAAAACTCTCTTATCATCCTTATAAATCGGTAAATCCCATCTCAATTCAAATAGGGTTGCATGAAAATGTTCCATTTTGTCTTTTTAGTGCTTAGTCACGTGTTTTTTGTAGCATTGCACCTTTATAAGCCAAATCGGAATTACAAAGGCGACTGTACTGCACATGCGCAGTAGGCCGATTACGGCCACTTTTGGACAAACACGGCTCGATTTCGTACTCAAGTCAATGCGGAAACTGGTACTCCAAGTTTGGAATTTCCAAATGTTCACGTAATTTTCTCAAAAGTAAAACAAAAGCTTTACAGATCAGTAAACGTATAGAACCAGAACTGTGTTCTGTTAAAAAGATATGATTGTTTTTTCACCTGGTTTGAGACAGAAGGTTTTCAAAATAAATTTGACTGGTACTGTCCTGTCACTTTGCACATGGTGAAAGTTTGTTTATCCAATTTTTTGTTTTCATTTCTGCGCAGGCGTACTGTAATTCCGATTTGGCTTATATCATTTCCGTGCATATGCAACATTACTCCATCCACTGGCGGAATAACTTTGAGATCTGTCGCCTTTATCGGGGATTGTATCCAGCAATGTTTAATACCTGTTTGAGTCATAGCACGTTACCCATTTAATTATACTTGATGTAACTATACATTGTTTCATTAGGCACGTTCACGCGTCTCAGCCGCGATAGGTCAATTACTTGATGAAACAAGGAAAGAGTAACACCAATCACGCTTCTTCTTTTTCTCCGTAGCTATCTGTGACAGACCGTGCGTCCACGGAACGTGTATCGGTAACAACCAGTGCCAGTGCGAGCCAGGATACAGAGGACCAACGTGCGCAAGAGGTAAGCCCATGAACCTGACAAAGCGGGAACAATTTATCGGTTTAAGCACGTTGAACTGCGATCCCTTTCGCCCAGTTAATTAGGTTGTAATCCCTTGCCCCAGTTATAACCAGACCATCAATCAAGATGCCTTGTGGCACTTGTTGATTACTATAGGGCAAGGGGGACTTAAAACACTTGGCATTGCCGAACGTGCCGTTAGGCTCGCTTCAAACGTCGAATTTCGGCTGTGCTTAATTCAGTACTGTCGATATGCGTTCGACAGTACAGCCGCAGAATTGCGGCAGTTGCTTCAAACGTCGAATATGTGTCAAACGTAATTCCCTTAATCAAGATGGCCGACCAGGAGAAGAGGCGTTGTATGATAATCGTACTCAAAACATTCAGTTAGCGAAGAGACGCGCAGTCTTTTCCAACAGGTACAAGTCGGCATCAGGCCATAGTGAACTGAATTAGACACGGCAGAAGTCCGACGAGTGAAGCCGTGCCGGTATTGTGCCGGACGATGGGCAAAGCCTGTCGAACTTTCGGCACAAATCCGACAGTTGCTTGAAACGTACAATTTCTGCCGTGTCTTATTCAAATATTTGGGGTTTAATTGAATTAGACACGGTAGACATTTGACGTTTGACAGATGTACTGCCGTGCTCTTCAACAAATTAGATTGTTTTCTTCTAACGAAATTAGATTTTTTGATTTTTTTTAAACGAAAACAAACTGTTTTGATTATGGGAGTTTGAAACCCTCGTAATTCTACGTTGCTTTCGCGCCTCTACCGCACATAAGATTATTGTAGTGCCGCAAATAATTTGAAATTTGTAAAGTAATTAATCAATGATGTCTCATTTAAAAGTGAATAACTTTTGTATTGCTATAAGAATAGCAATTGAAAAATAAAATTATTTATCGGGGTGAAACTCGAACAGATCTTCACGGGCAGTATATTTTTTGAAGCGGGCTGTAAAAAGTGCTAAAACAAAATCGGATCGAACTGTTAAACCACCGATGCATGGTCGGCGCGTGATGAGGGAATAGCATGGCCAACACTTTAGTTTGGATGTGTTCAACTTAATAAGATGTTATCTCTTCACGAAATTATTGTCCGAGAAATCACAACCTCCAGCCCTCAGAACCGAAGCTTAATTCTCTCGTTGGTTTATATAGTTCGGAACAGTTTGAGTCAAATCAGATGATGATGTGAGGCAGCATCTGGCAGGCGTTGTCGTGTCCGGGACAGACAGGTGACCTGTCATTGGTTACGCAAAAGAAGGACAGAAAGGAAGAACAGCCAGTGACAAGATTCTTGGCTGGCCTCTGGTGGACACAGACCCCAGCCACTTTAAGCTGCCGTCAGATTACATCACACGACCGGAATATCTTAATTATTGAATTAAACTTGTCCGCGACAAGTGCCGATTTCATTCTGTCTGCCCTAATTGCTGGCACTTATTGAATTATCTGCACTGAGCTTATCAGGGAACATTATCGCCCGCTCGCAAATGTCAAAGATCAGGAAAGTACTTAGATCTAATTTGAACCATGATCGTGGAGCTTGTTTTATGTGATGAAGAGTTAGTTCCTGTTTCGAAGGTAATGACCACACCCGAAACAGCAAAATCAGTACCGGCTTAGACTCGATATAGGTAGAGTGATTCAGCCAAGTGGTGAACTCAAATGTTTAAGAATAAGTTTTTGTATCGATTTGGTCGATTAGAAACAAAATAAACATTGGGCCGTTATACCACGCCAAGATTAATATCGCGATATTATAGTAAAACTACTCTGTACCAATTGGTACCCATCAGATAACCGTCTTTTCTAAAATTTTCTCGGGTGAGTCGATATTATGCACTGCAAAAACTGTGACGTTAAATTAACACCGTGTGGTATTATATTGAACGAGTGGTCCAATATACTACACGGTGTAAATTTAACACCACAGTTTTTGCAGCGAAGCTTCGTGGTCTGATAACACACCCAGAACAAAAGAGCCTCTGTTTTTTTTATCGAGATTCTAATGTGAATATCCTGATGGGAAGGAAAGCTCAATCAGAAACTCAGCAGAATCAGCCTTATCTTAAATCATTTTCCCCGCGGACAGGATCCACTTAGAAAAATACGAAAACACTGCAGACTTTCAGGGCAAGCTGGGATTTGTAACGAATTCAGTGCAACGCTACGCCTTACGGCAGTGCATTCAGCGGCGCACCTGTAGGATTTCCCCTTCAATTAAGGGGGAGGGGCCTTCGATTTTGGAGAGGGTTTAACTTGTTCCTTTTATGGGAAAAAAGCTACCTAGGTTTTTGGTATGGGTATGTATTTCACATAATTTCATGTTGTTAGTTTTTCTTGCTTTGTCTGTGTTTGTCTATAGTCGATGTTTTGTTCTGGCTTTGTTTAAGGGAGAATTTGGGTTTGGGGTGCCTCAAAGATACATACTTTAGATACTAAATTTCAATACACAGACTTGGTGGACATTTTGCACAGATTTGCCTTCTTTCTGCGCCAGCCACTAAAATGTTTAATCGAAACATACCGGAGATATTCAAGTTAATTTTACACTGCCTTCAATGCCGTGTGATACTATTCGAGCCACGGAAAGTAGACGAATATACCGCGCTTTTGGCTGGATGTTGTACAGCACGCGTGCGAGGTATGTGTCGAGGCAGTAATTTCAGCGTTGCTATTTGAATCAGTCTATCGTCTTGCGGATCCCAATTTTTATGGTATTGGCACCGCGGATGTTCGAATTAGGTTCCGCGTAATGGCGGATATACTGCACATTTTTGATAAAAATCGCTGTCGATACAAAAACGGCGTGGTTTGGGTGTCCACAGAGGCCAGAGGAAATATTTCGAAACATGTGCTGGAAACAACTTCCCGGATCATGCTTGCACACGGTTTTGGAGGCGGCGGTCAATCATGTCCACGTTAGGATGGACGCTGTTCGTTAGGGAGGTAAATTGTGTTCCCGGCGTGTTCGGCCGTTGACTGTCCAAACTTGCAAATAGATTTGTGTCAACACCATCTTAGTGTAGTATCTGTTGAGTGATCCAGATCTGGGAGAAACCCGCCGTTCCAATTTGATATTTCGTACAGTTTGCCTGAGCGTTTTCTGTTGAAACCATGGGCGGAGATCCCAACAGAAAAAGGGGATGGGGGATTATCCCCCCCCCCACTTTTTAGCCGGGGGGTGGCCCATAGAATCACCCCCCCCCCCAGATTTTCATGTATCATTTAAAAAGTAGGCTTAGTTTGCGACACTAAATGCAAAATTTAAAAGCATGCGATAAATCATTTGTATTGTTGGCTGTGCGACCATGTTTAGAGCTGCATAGGGCCTTTGTACATATGGTATACGTTTTTGAAGAGCGCCCTCAAGTTCTCGATAATCCTACCTCCCCCCCCCCCCCAATAATTTTTTTGGAGGTTCCCTTTCGGGTTGTAATTTTTTGGGGAAAATTCTTGATCATCCCCCACATTTGGACACAAATCTCCGCCACTGATTGAAACTATGCCATCTGTTCTGATCTTCTGGGATTTTAAAGGCTGATATGCTAAATACCTGATTTCAAACTGAGTGTGTAAAATTTAGCTTCAAAACAGGTTTTAAACCTCCGTGGATATTACCCTGTCGCACGTGCTCTTGTCTTTAAGAAATGCTGGGGGACACAAAACCCAATGAAAATATTCAGTTATTGTTTATAACACATTGTGCTGTTTCACCGGCCTCGTAGACCGACTGCACCCAGCCTTCGTACTTCTCTGTACCTGGCACATTTTATGAAGGCCAGAGGCAGTCGGGGTAGGTCCCTGGTATTACGTTTCGAACACCTACCCGAGTGTTACGATTACGTTAAACTACACCAATGGAGTCAGTTGGATTGTTCAATGATGCTATTTATACGGAACAAGCTTCCCACTATTAACACCTGTTAAACCCCAGCTTTTGCAAGGTACGGTCTTGACATATTGACCGTTATAGATTTTCATTGTTTCTCCAAAATATGAGCAGGGATTAAACTTTCCCTGCGTGCGTTTATGACATTAAAACAAAACTAAAAGGTTGACAAAACCCCTCAATTGTCAAAGACGACAGAATGTATTCGCTTTCATGGGCTACGGAGAAAATGACGGCATAGCTCAGGCTGCATGAGAGTAGACGCCGTAATGAAGGTTGTGCCCAAAATGTTAATAATCAGTTGAGCTCCTCAGTTTTGAAATAAATACACCAGAAGCGGCTATGTTTTTAAGGCAATGTAAGTGGGATCCTAATGTCTTTTATGATGCTTATCTATTCTGGGTTAATGTTTATCGGTCACGTTCAGGCGAGAGGGCTTCATTTCCGAAACACATATAGGCCTACGAACTTGTGTGCGAGCTATTTAAAGTCCTCCTTGATAACAACACCGAACGGGTGTCGACTTTCACTACTTTGATTCGATATCCCACGATTTCCTCGTTCTGCCCTAAACCCAATTTCTCCACCTGCAGAAAAAAGTTTTGATTTAATTTAAGCTATTAACCCCCAGCAACTCTCCCCTATCAGGAATTCCACCGTTAATTCGGAATGTTGACGTATGACACAGGTGTAAGCCCACGTTAGAACCACTCCAAAGGATTTGTTTTCCGTGACTCCGTTTACGCATTCAGCTGTCGTGAAATTTCAATTTGGTGAGGGCATGCATTTCCAAACTTGCTTGGGGCGGTAACACACAAAATAACCTTGTGTAAATAGAAATGAAATGTTCATAATGTATCAAATATCTGTTACCATTACCAAGGTTTATTGGTTTAAAACCTATCGTTCCCTGAGGCCAGCAGTTTGCTCTTTGAAAGTCTGTTGTGCAGGTAAATCCGATTGATTCCATTTTGAAAAGTTGTCTAGTCTTTAAGGTTACCTTGGAACACGGGAGTTTTAATAGATCAATGAAGTTTTGTATCTGGATAATATAATGATATATCAGCCTCGTATGTGCCAGAAAGAGTCGTGGTTTGTGCCTTCAGACTCAGTCAGAAGTGAAATGACACCCATTTCGAGTCTGACTCATGACGCTCAATTCTCCTGTAAACGTTGACAATTTTGGAAATACTGTGGGTACTGACCCAAATGCACCTTTTGCTTCCAATAAATAGGACAGTAACCTTGCAGAACGTTCCCTACAGCTTAATTTCTTGCATAATAATCGCATTTTTCTTGATATGGGCAAAATTGCTCTGAAATGTTTTACTAAAATCTGCCAAAGCAAATACAGACGACTCTCTTTCCCATATGCGGGATTGACGATTTGTATAGTTCCACCCTTTTTATTGTGCCGTTCGGTAAGTCACTTCGTTTCAAATAAACAAGAAACAGTGTAACAAGAAAGAACGTAACAAGACACCACACATATCCAGTTTGTCTAAGTTTCAGTTGAGCCCAACCTGACTATTTCAATTTCTCGAGCTTGTCGAAATGAATATCGACGGGCATAGTACAGGGGACAGACAGTCAGATTTGCTCATCCATTATCTCATTACTGCGTTGGTGTACGTGACTTAAATGTTTACCGTTTGATCCATTAATAGATTATTAGTAAACGGAATGTATTTGTGGAACGGAAAGATATTTAACCTCTGCAACCTTTAGTTCTGCACTATACCCTGTGTATGTAGCCAGGCTTCATGAGTAATGTTCCCAGTCTGCCTGTAAATAAATACAAAAGTTTACCGCACTATTAAAACCACGTGCGAATTTAATGTCCCATGGTCGCTGCAACAGATGTCCAGTAAAGGCTTACTAAATGTAATTAACAATTATGCTGTCATGCTAACTGTTTTACAGTTTCCTAGCAATGCCTGCTGCCGAGTTTGTGCGTTAAATTGATGAAAACATGAAGGATTTATCTTTTGCGGAAAGAACTGTTAAACAAATTGTGTTTTTTCCCCGTTCTATTGGAGCTATACAGCCCCATTTATTCTGGTTCTCAACAAAGATATACAATGATCGGAATACATTAATTACAAATATATACACGAATTAAAAGGAAATACAAATTGGGTAAAGTGAACAAATTATGTTTTGCTATCGGACATTATGTACTATTAGTAGCCTCCGCTTCGGTCTGTGGACGGTGCCATCAGGGTTGTCAATGAGTTCAAAGCAAGACATTGTTTTGATCTACCTGCTGAGTTTAACTTCAGGCACATTGAGGGTCACATTATGCATTTGGGGCCTCTCATACTGACAACTAGTAAGTGGTAACTGGCATTTTTGGAAAGATGGCTGTACAATGGTCACGGGAATGGCAGTATAATTGCTTGAGCGCAGACATGCCATGAACGCTAAAAAAACGATTTGCCTTTCCCCATTCGCGTGAAGCTAGCTGTCTCCATCAACTCGCTGATTTATAAATCCTCTAAATATCTTCAAGATGCGCACAGAAGGTGAGATATCAAGACTGTCAGGGTTCCTCGGGGGTGACAGCCCGCGGTTTCCCCAGGTACCTGTTGGTAAGCCATCGGAAACCGGTAATCAACTACATCCACTCGATATTCCGCCAATGTATGTTCACAGTTTTACCGCGTTTTATTTTTTTACCCCCCTTGAACTGTTTCCCGAGCGCAGTGACTCATAATTGCCACCTGCGATGGCAATGTACATGTACAACTGTAAAGACGGACACCTCTTGAAATTTACAGCCACTCCTCCGAGAGGGAGATTGTTTCTCTTTGCTTGTGTTGGATTGCTTTGTGTTTACGCTGTTTATAATTGGCGACATGAACCGTGATAGTTAGCGTTTTCATGTTGTATAGTGTAATGACGTACATTCGAGTCTACAATTGGCGGTGGTGGGGGGGGGGGGGGGGGGGGGGGGGGAGAGGGGGAATTGGACATTTTCTAACACTAGCGGACGCTGTTTATTACACGTTATCGTACATACACGTACATAACCGCACTTACCCCTCTTTCCGACAGTTCCACTGGTAATTTACGTGAAATTTACATTTCCGTATTGGCTCCTGGCCTCTTCTTTTAGTTTTCCTCTTTTCCGTCTATCTGTCTTCTTTTTTTGACACACAAATCTGGGGGGGGGTGATCATATGGCCCACCCCAGGTCAAAGGGGGAGGGGGTATATCCCACATCCCCCGTAATCTACGCCATTGTTGTAGTGCCTCGTCTTTATACCCCTTCCAATTCCAAAACGCGTGGGATAAAATCGATAAAATCGATTATTTCTTTCAATGAATTCTACATTGACTATTAGTGTTAAAAAAACAATTTGTGGTAATCCTATTACAAATTATGTATAGATTTGAATAACGTAACGCCAATAGAGTATAATCGTGCACTCTGATTGGCAGCTCTTCGTCGATGTACTCTAAAATTAATTAAGCAAATTGTTCAGTTTGCCATCGGTGAAGTTCCGTCAGTTTGTCATTGCCCCGGCGCTGCAGCCAGGGATGGATTTAGGTTGATTTTTAACGTCGCTAATGAGGTTTAAAAGTGCAGTTCACGGGCCCATGTTTCAAGTAGTTACTTAGTTACAAGCAATGATTGTGAGCAGCGCTAAAAGTGGGTCTAGTGCTTGCCGTAGGTTATCAAGACTTGACCGGTCCATGGTATTTAGCTTGAGGTCGGTAAAAGTTTTTTCCTTCGGGAGAACCGTGTGCTTTCCTCCAGACGTCTGTGAGCTTAATCCACTCGATCACCACGTGAAATTGTCACCAAATTACTGGACTAGGTAATGTTTCGCTGGTTGAAATCAGTAGGATTTGGATTATCGTGCAAAGACACGCAATTCCCCCGATAGAAGCGTTTCGGTTGTGTATACGAAGGACTTGTAGCCAAACGGTGCGTGCACGTAAATGGTCTAACGTGTCTTGGTCTTGGTCGAGCTTTGAGTTGATGTGCGAGGGGAACACCAAGAATCATATCAGGTTGCTTTGCCTTTAGCTCTAGGGTGCTTGGGCTGATAGAACCACTCAAGGGAAAGTATACTTCCTCGGCCACCCAACAAATCCAATGCATATCGTTGACTTTTGGTTGAACTTCGTTCGTGCCAATGTGCAATACCTGAACATCTTGAGCTAATTGTATAAAGTACATGTGTGCAAAGTCAGTTTTATAAGACATTGAAAAACTGATCGAGGGACATTGTCTTGACGAGGTTTATCATTAATTTTATGATGCTATACAGGGTATTAGGGAGACACATTTTGCTGAAACAAATACGTGGGGAGTCCGTAGAGATTAGTGAGACTTTTTCGTGTTCCCCTCAAAACAGGTCAAAACACCTGTTTCTAAGCAGAGTCGTGATGCCGTAGAGGGTCCTATTCTGTTCCTCCCGGTCGAAAACCTTTGTCTGGGAAGTTTAAGTAGGGTTGGGATTGGATTTTAGGTTAGGTAAAGTTGTGTACATGAGTCTGACGGAATGTCTTCCGAGTGTACGTTACGAGTCTTCAATTTGCAGGAGCCAGGGGGCACACGTCTTCTGAGATCAGTGTAAATTCCCAGCATTGTGTCCATTGTGGCCTGACATAACAGTCAAGTTGCCAAGAATCTGTCGAGTCCAAATTAGAATAAGTAGTTACGTGATGCAGAAAGTAGTGCCAGCAATGCCCCGAGTTGGCTTCAACAACTTGGTCCACCACCTCTTCCTAATCTACGTCAATGCGGTTAAACCAAGACCCAATGTGGGAACTGCGAACGTTACATTATGCTCATCGCCAAGGTACATACATGCACATTTTGTTTAGGAAAACGTACTGGGCATGAATCATCCCTGCCGTATTTGTGTGCAGTGATCGATTGGCCCCATATGGTCAGTGGGTAAACGTAAACCTGAACTACATGCGCGACGTATTGCCCCCTTCAGTGGTACAGGATAACTGTTCTATGAGATAGTAACAATCCCAGATTGTTCACACAAATCCACCAAGGATTCGCAGTTGCAGAGCAGAGTCGGTCGACACAGCCAACCGAGTTTACCTCCGGGGTTTACCTTCGTCGATCAAGAACTGTCAGGCCGCGGCAGACCGCGGATATCAACCGGCAGGTGTGGGGAGTTTTCGCTGAGCGTGCGTCATCATACCCTGCCGCTGAGTGGGTTTTCTGCAAGAATGTTACGTGTCTTGAACTTTCGCGCGGAATGTTGTCCCTCTTACGCAGATCTTAATTACGTGAATTTTGGCCATTTGATTTTAATGCGATGAATTATTCCCATGCAGCCCTTGATTTGTGGGGTTACTATTTTTTTCAGTTGAACATTGCATGAACAGGAAGAGAGATAGATTTTGGCTTAACGCTCGCAATTAACTGACACCCGAATGTTGACAAGACAATTACTTCTGTTTCTTATTTGTTTGGGGAGAGGAACTCTTTGTGGGGTAATCCCTTTCCGTGTTAGATTGTTGGTCTGTTGGCAAGAACATTTGTAGTTGGGGTTATAGCCATACGTCGTCTAGATCTTTGATCGGTCTCTGATTCAGGCGTGATTGACTCACGAAGACACAGTTGTCCTAAAACTCAACAAAAGCAATAATTATCACTTTTAAACACCCCGAACTTTTAAGACTGTGTGAACGCATCTCCTGAGAGAGAAATACTTCACGTGAAGTGAAGATATGTTTCATCGTTCTGCCTGCAGTGCTCAGACGAAGGGTCTTACATCGACTCCAGAAATTTCTGGACAGTTACACGGCACTTGCCACTCTTCGTACCCTAACCCCCTAGGCCCTTTTTGCTAGCAACCATCCTCAATCCTCCAAAATCCTCGGATTGCCCTACTCAAAAAA
>JAULKO010306942.1:0-10437 GCA_032356045.1 Mediaster aequalis | reverse complement strand
TTATCTCTAAAAGGCAAAAATGAATATTAGTAGTTTAAAATGAACGTGTTACAATTACAACGTCACCTTATTCCGATCTTATTTTCCGTGCTGAAAACGTGGATTGTGCCAATTATTCATAAACACGTCTTGTCTGTATACGTGAACAAATATTTATAAAGGATATCGTGCTCGATTGACGCGATTTTTCATCAGAAGAGTACACTCGCTAAGGTGCGTTAATTGGTTTGCATTTTTAGATAGGTAAAAGCTTACATATTAATGTTTTGATAACAATACATACGTCGAACTTATCCAAGCGCATAAACATTCACGTCTATGTATCTTGAATTTGTGATTTTTAAAATTATTATTCCTTTTCTTGCCATTCGGGAGTCGAATTTGACAGCGCGATGAGTTCAGTGCTTCAGGCCCTTGGATGTCTGCATGAAGGCAAAGCCAAATTAACCACTTCACCCGTCTGTCTCGTGTGCACACTGGACGTGTCAGCACCACGGTACATTAATTCCGCAATTTTATTTGATTTTTTGCAGGAAAACCTCCGTAGGGATGATTACCATGATGACAATTTATGCACACATGGCAGCTGCGCAATAGTCCACGGACAGGTATGTTGTCGCCAGGCACTCGAGTGCTTCGTTGGTGTGGAGTGAGGTCGCCAAAATATTCCAATGTGTGATTTTGTTTAGATCCCAACGAGGCTTTGAGTGCCCATTGCAGACGAAGCAGCGTGCATTAAAACCGACGTGTGCAGACGTGACTACTCACAAACACGCGTCCAGGGTTATTCACATTTTGCAAGCATGCCCTTATCAGGTTGGCACCCTTTCAATGTAACACCGTCGCTGTCGGTCCCAATGCCGGCAGCACACTCTGCCGCCATTACCATCTTCCAAATTGCATCTTTGATGGTGATATTGATTGCAGCATTCTTGGGCAACGGAGTGATATTTCTTGTGTTTGTAAGGAAACCCTCATTACTGTCGGTCTCAAACCGATTTATTCTCCATTTGGCAGTATGCAACTTTCTTATGTGCGTGGTAGTGATGCCACCTGTGTTGGTGTCGGCCATCTCAAATGACTGGATAATCGAAGAGAAAGGATGCATTGCAACAGGATTCTTTAATGTACTTCTCTTCGCGGCAATAATTTTGACATTAGTCATGATCACAGTGGATCGATATGTTGCTGTCATGTTGCCCTTGCACTACTACACCTGCATAACACCAAGACGAGCCGTCATTATGATTCTATCTGTCTGGGTGACAGCTATAGCTCTTGCCCTTCCACCAGTACTTGGCTGGAACTCGATCTCCTACCATCACCATCGTTTTATCTGCACCGCTGCAATACCTAACGGCGACGGCGCCTCAAGCGACAGCTACGCGATTTTTCTAATTCTCGGTGGCTTTGCTGTGCCATTAGTCTCAATCGCATTCATGTACGGCCGCATGTACTTTGCAGCCCGGAATCTGATGGCCAGAGACCGCCACCGCTGGTTCCGTGTCCCGTCCTCCGACGAAGCCAGTAGCTGCTCCAACACCGATCCCGTGAAAAGACCTCGGAGCTTCACGGGCGGAGGTATCAAGAAGATTCTCCGGGTACACATTGGGGACGAGTGGAGGACAGCTCAGACCACCCTCATGGTCATGTTGAGTTTTGTTGTATCATGGTTGCCATACTACATGGTTGGCTTTGCAGAGACAGCCACCAACAAACATGTCAGCCCATTTTGGGAGTGGATACCTCTTTGGCTTGCCCTGTCTAGCAGCGCCTTTAACCCATACGTGTATGTGTTCAGGAGTGCATCTATGAGACATCACGCCTTTTCGCTATTTGGAATGCGTAGGCGATCATTGGCAAAAGATTCCAAGATATTCAGAGAGGCATGATACAATGAAATTGAGTGTACAGGGTGTCCCCAAAAAGGTAACCCACAACCTTTGTACATATAATGACCATTATTATGGCTTTATCATAAACTAGGGGTGATCTTTCCATTGATATATTTGATGCATTTCTCTGACTTCCATTGTCTTGAAATGGTACGTACAAACTTACTTGGGACAGTTTGGTGTAAAACATGAGCACATCCAGACAAAAGACGATCGAGTTGGGTCAAGATATATTGTACTTGTGGAAACATGAAGAAAACACGAAACTTATTGAAACATGACGAAACATGATTAAGCTTAGAGAAACACGAACAAGACAGGATTTCTTTCAACTGATCATTTTTTTTCGTTCAGGATTCAACATTTTATGCACCAAGTCCTTCCATATGTGCCCCTACACACAGTTCGCGTGGTCTCCTTGGTTGGCACTTGTTCTAATTTACGCTTGTCCCATGGTCCTGATATTTTTTTCACATGTGTCCAAATCGTTTTCTTGGGTGGAGGAACCCTCACGGTGAAAACTTATCCAAACGCATCCCGAGTAGCTTGATAGCTTCTTGTCCGTTGAAATTTGTCACCACAAACACTCGTTGCTCAGTTGCTAGTTTAACCATCCTGCAAACGTAAATTGTCCAGACTGTCCTTTCTCAATCCACCGGACCCTTACTGGAGGAAACACTGAATAACCTAAGACAATAACTTAATTCCCAAGAAGGTGTCCCAAGAAGGTTTTTACATAACATTTTCAAGACAATAGAAGTAAGTGATGCACGACCAGAGAAATGCATCCGAGATATCAATATAATAGCTTATCACCCCTAGTTTATGATAAAACCACAATATTGGTCATTATGCATATAGGTTGGTCATATTCTCCGTTTGTTTGTGGGTTACCTTTTTTGGGACACCCCGTATAATTACTTTGGAGGGCAAGCTCGTATCTACATATTGATTAGCGATGCCAGTATTTCGTAGCATCATTACGTTTATTTAACAACTACCATAAAACGTACCAAAGGCAAACCTCCATCGGCGTCTATTCTAAGTTTTCCCGGCCAATTTCGCAAGTTATTCATTCAGCTGTGAAAAAAAGCTCATTCCGTTTCGTGCGAAATTGAATGAAAGTCTTCGGTGTTGTTTCAATTCAACGACAGTTCATTCTGTTTCATTTTGCCTTCATTCAGTTTTGAGACTTAGACGGTCAATTACGTAACTTAGGCAGCCAAGTACGCGAGTCAGCTGATTCAAGCCCTGCTTCTGAGGAATTCGGTATCATCCATGTATTAACAAAAGTAACTCATATTCGATCGACTAGCAAGTTGCATCATACAATTCAAAACATTGTCAAACAAATCGTATAAAGGCTGGCTGGAATGAAATGAAATTGTATTTCTCACTCGATCTCCCACGCACCTATGGCGTCCACCTATTAACAGCAACCTAGTAGCTTCGGTAAAGACCGACCGATCCAATACAATAAGTGTAGGAATGAATGAGTAATTCGTTATCGATGTTAAAGACAAACCGATGTGGATACATGTTAAAAGGGTAAATTGAAGACAAATCAAGGAAAGAAGAGTGCAATACAAGATAATACAGGGGAACAAAAGTCGCACAAAATGTCACTAACAGTCTGTATTGAGTGGTTGGTTGGCTGATTATTTATTTGTTACTCCTTTCATATATATGCTTCCATATAGAAAAAAATAAAGAAACAATGTAGGCTTTATTTTGATTTGAATTCATTATCGTTAATCCTATTGACGAGTAATGAAAAAAGAAGCGTAAATTGGGGTCGTTTCATAATGGCATTACAATAAATTGAAATATAATTCCCTTCTAGGCGCTGTAAAGAATTTGTATTAATGAATCCGAATGCACATAAACGAAACTTTCTGCACATACATTTAATTAAGTTGAAACGGAATCGAATGCTCTTGTGAAAAAAAAACAGTATTCAGACCAATTCACCTATAATCTTGGCGAAATTGAATGCGAGATTGACCGGGAAAACCTATAGTAAAATATTCCCAGAGACTAGCGAAATAGAGCATATACAAGACTTTTTGAAACGATATAGCTGTATAATTCATCAGGCTAATTCCCCTCTACAGCGTCGTATCTAACAGAATGAACGGACTGTACCTTTGCTTGTACTTGTATGCACCGATATTATATTTTGAACTTATAAAAACAGTCTTTTTTTAGAGGGTTTATGACCAGAAAAAAAACCACTCATCATAATTGAAGCATGTTCACGAAATAATGGCAATAGGAAGAAGAATGCCAACATGACAGCATACAAAATGTTATCGAACGTCTTTCAGACGTCGTGTATGATCTGGCCATTAGTATTATACGGAGATTTACAGCATAGGAAACGCACAGTGTAGACTATATATAGCGAGGCTTTTAATATATTAGCAGTGACAGCTGTCCGAGTCCGTGCACAAGAGGTAACTAATATTTAGTACTTGAGGCATTTGCGTTTATTCAAATCTCCCCATCTGTGTCATCCCAAGTACCTCAAATACGAAATTGTATTTACCTCTTGCGCATGTAATCGGACAGTTTTTTCTTAGAGTGTATGCTGTTTGCTGTACTGTTTAGATATTTTTCTGGTCTTGGTTAAAGTTAGCACATCCTCTTTTTGACTTTCACCTCCAAAAATTAATTCTAATGATATTTGTTCTACCATTACCAAATTAAATCAATTTGAAATGAGACATCGAACTCAAAAATCTGTCCACGAAAAGTTGATTTGCGACAAGAAAATCTGCAGTTGCGTTGTAAAAGACAATCTCGAAAATGATTCGCCTAAGGCATCATTGATGTACCTACCTTTTGTGTTATCTTTAAAATGACATATTTAATAGGGTCGTTTTGGAGAACTGCCAATGTCACATTCTGAATTTAAATAAAACACATATTTTCAATAGAGCCCAGTATTCAAACAATGACCTTCTTTTCAGATCATAACCACCCTTTTTACTTCTTTTTAAAGCCTCGGAATAATATTGTGCGCCATGAGCAGCTACTACACATTCCATTTTAGTTTGGAAACTAATAGGCCAAAGATGTTTTTGTAACATTTCGTTATAAAAGACTACGAATTGATTTGTGAATACTATGTTACAGACCTACCATCTGTTATACCGTGAAGACTTAAACTTAAACATGTCGAAACGCTTTGTTTGTATTTTGTAGTGGGAACGTCATAGGGCAGTTTTCCTTCGAGAAGGTGTGTATTTAAACCTCTCGCTGTATTCAAAAGTTTTAGACGATTTCAAGCGCTTATACCATGTATACATACGAGGCTAGTCCAGCTCAAAAGCCTATATACCAATTACATTTAAGCAATATCAGTTTATGTCGTAAATTATACGAACTTCCCCATAAGGCATCAAGTCTCTGCTTACATGCTTGACCAAAACTGGCTTTAGGAGAATTCATCGCTATAGACTGGACCTTTTGTTTATTCGTACACAAATCTATTGAAGGATTAAACTTAAGTGTAAATGTGAAGTTTGAAGCATAAATACCTGAGCTTTTGCGTGTGTGATGTGCACATCCTTGTTCCATTTATACAGGCGACGAGGCACCCTTACATTTAGCTTAATGCACGCGAAATGCTCCAGATTGAGTACAGCCATATGCTCACAGATCAAACTTAAAAATATAACAGTTTTTCCACGAACGCGTTCATTTTAACTGTCAGTTTTCATACTTACCCTTTAAAAATATAACGAGAGTACCGTGTGGCTATTTGTCAGTAAAAATTTAAATCCAAAGCTAAAGATCGATTACCTGCAATACAGCTCCCAATTTGACCCCAAGTAAGACAGGCATGCAAAACCATGAGTAACTTTCCAATATAAAAACATTGATGAAAAACGACAGTTAAAAATGAGCGTGTTCACAATATGTCGTTGTGTTAAATGCATATCCAGTCGTAATTATAATTTCGTAGTATGTATGAGGTTTATAGATCCAGTATAATTTGACACCATCTGGTAGACAGTGCATTTTCGTTTGGGCACTTTCTTTTCAAATGTGATCCCTGTAACATGGGTCTTGTAATGCACATAAACAATTTCACAATTTCTCATGTTCATGATTATTACAACAATATTTCCAAAATGTTCCAGATACGTATTAAAAGTTATGTTCTTTTATCATAAACATGAACAATTTGTCTCAGTTGAACAATAAAGACTCGAATGTGTTTTCTTGTAGGTTTAAAAATCAGGTTGAGTATAGCAAATTGTATTGCTGTGATAGGCCTAGTTGAACATTGGCATCCGATTTATAATAATTCTAACACGACAAACAGAATTATTACACCGTCATTCGTGCGTATTATTCATAAACAATCCTGCGAAATTGTTACATATTTAATTTTGCACTCGCGAAGTGAAAGTTCTATATTTTTTGAAAATCTATATTTTGACAGCCGTGATTAATAACGAATAAGCTTAGATAAAAACGTTTGTTAAAACAGGAGCCCAAAAGGACAATTCAAGGATGAATTTTCTTTTCATCGGAAAGTATGAAAACAAACTCAAAAAGTTCGAGCGAAAACGGCCATTATCATATTAACACGTTTATATTTAACTGTCGTTTTTCATACATACTTTTCTATTGTTAGGTTACTCGTGGTTTTGCATGCATGTCTTATTCGGGGTCAAATATGAGGCTACATTGCAGGTAATCGATTTTCAGCCAAGACTTTTAATTTTTACGGAAAGGTAGCGACATTTTCATCTTATATCTTTAAAAAGCTAAAAATGAAAATAAACAGCTAAATATGAACATGTTGTATACTTTTATAGCAACATGCATGTTCCGCCAAATACGCTCTCATAAGCAATGACTAAACAAGATTATTTTATTCGGTAAAACCCGTACGACTTTCCCTCCGTGTGCCTAACAAATAACACGATATTTGGTGCGCACCGAAACTGTCCTTGTACTCAGGGTTTGTTTGGATGACAAATACCCTTGAAGCACCAATTTAATTAAAACAGCTGTAAGCTTTGTGGCTTTGCACTTGCCACCTCTGTTGAATTTAATATATAGGCCTTCTTGACGGAACTCAAGTAGTGCTAAAATGCATGTAGGCTACTTGCCGTCCCGCGAACGTACCAGTTTGAACATGTACGTGTGTAGCCAAGGGCTGGCTGCACTACTGTCAAGATTATCAAGAACTCGACCAGGGTTGTTCCAGGCAAATATTAACAGATTTCCTGTTTTGTTTGGCTATGGACGGCAGTGGTGGCCGGGGAGTGGGGGCAGTAGCGGTTTTAAAGTGGTGCAGCATTCAATGAAAACAGAAAACAACAGGCAAATGTTGCCCCCAACCCCAAACCCCGGGTGATACGCCACTGCTGGAAGCTCTGACAATCCGTTAACAAATTCAGTCAGTGTTTCACGTTTGCTCTAGAAAACATTTAACAAATAAAATACTTTGCAGGCAGTCTCATGACACATGTATTTGTTTTAATCACCCGTTCAAATGGCTGAAAAATCTCTATTATGTGTACATGCAGGGAAATGAAAACATAGGTTTACCTATTGAATATCACGTAACCCGAGAGTCGAGTATGCATTAAAATACTGTGAATATGTATTAAAATACTGTTACTGTGAATATGGAAACTCAGTGTCTTGTGACTGTAATCCATTATCTGTCAGGCGATGTTAATGGGTGGGCGTCGGGGTTACAGCCTGAAGAAAAAGATCAAACCCCCTCCCCCCCCCCCCCGTCAAAAACGACAACCTTATTTTTAATTAAACAAAATTGAATCTGCTCTTGAAGAAGGAAGAATCTGCTCTGGAGGAAGGAATTGGCACGAGGGTCCATCCATAACAATATGAGGGTCCATCCAAAATAACTATTCTGATATAATAATATCGAGAGGTGGGTGTCCGTGAAACCATGGAGGAATGACATGAAAGGAGTTCGAACGACCGACAGTGCATTACACAGTCTCTTCTAGCCTTTGTGTACAGTGTTCGCCGCCGCCAATTCGCTGGTAAACCACTGCCTCATCAAAGTCGCTGCTCCTCACTGGAGTAACTATTCCAGAGATATTTACTACATACGATGTTCTCCTTATAATCAGGGGACCTTGTACAGCTGGAAAAAAACCGGTACAATGCGCCGTGAAATTTCAATTTAATTGCCGTTTCTTGCGTAAAAAAATATGACATTTGTGGGTATAGTTACGGCCATTAAAATGAAAACAAACACTTTGTTAATTCTGAAAATTTAGCTTCATTTTAGTTATCATAAATCATTTCCCGACAGACTCCTATGGCCACGAAAAGCTGTAATGCACCATCATTATTTGATGAAACTTATCAAACATGCCTTATGTGTGGCCAGTAGAGGCCAAAAGTGAAATTTGGTCTTCAAGGTTAGTGTATGTTTTCAATGGCGGAGATTTGTGTCCAAAGGTGGGGGGATGATCAATAGTTTTCTCCCCAAAATCACACGCCGAAAGTGAACCCTCAAAAAATGTTGCCCTGGAAAATATTTTCATGGGGGGGGGGGAGGATGTCCAAGAACTTGAGGGCGCTCTTCTCAAATGTAATACCGTATGTACAACGCACCTGTAAATATGGCCGCACATCGTATGATTTTAAGTTTTTCATTTTGCGAAAAAGACGCCTATATTTTTTCCATGCTAAAGGGAAATCTGGGGGGATGATTCTATGGGCCATACCCCCCGGCCAAAAAGTGGCGGGATATATCCCCCCCCCCCCCCCCCCCCCCGGGATCTCCACCCATGTGTGTTTTCATATTCGCGGGAACTAAATCCCCCATATTCCAGGCACGCAGGGCGCGCGTAATTTAAATGACTTCATTGTTCATTAAATCGCTGGCGGTCACGATCTCTGTCCCTGGCACCGTGGACATAACACCGTGTTCGAACACCTTTCGTATCATTCTTCCGTGGTGAAACATTCCCTGTGTAAGAAAAGACAAAAAGAAACGAGAAAGTCCCTGTTTTCCTATAACATGTATAATGACACGTTTGATGAAATGTTCCCTATACATAATAGTACATGGATTTCATATTTAGTCTGCAGCTGCTACCATTGGAAAAATACTGCAAATTCAATAGGGAGACAAATATGTTTTTTAAACAAATGTTTGACGACATATCCCTCAAATTTCTAAACGTTTTTATTAACTATTGTTCCAGTTTGATCAATTTACGGGCGTTTGGAAACATCAAAGTATAACTGACATCGTATGGCAAATTTCATATAAAGCCGATGGAGTTCAAACAGGTAAGTTTAACAATAGACCCCAAATGTCCTTTCCCCTCCCTTCAAGATAATGGTTGAGGTTCTGCACCATCAGCAATATAATTGAACTTGACAAAAGCCTCCAATCTTCTGCTGCAGTCTCTTCATAACTTTTTGTTCTGTTTTTCAAATTATAAAATCCTTGTCAGGAACCCCTGGGAGAAATTAATTGAACATTATACATTGTATGGCATATATTCTGTGCTTGTTTCTTGTAATAGTGTATGGTATAGAATTATGGCCAACTACCCAAACTCCAAAGTTGTAGAGACTTGTTCCTTTGATGCCGAATGAGTCAAAAGTCCTTTTAAATAATCACTAGTTCCATACTCTTGATCAGTTCACGGTCCAAAGCTATGCCGAGTCCATCCCATCTACAAATTGCTGTTGCTACTCTGAATACCTCGATATCAAGTGCTTCACGTACGGTACACTTTAATAGGCTAGAATAAGCTATCTGTACATTTTCTCCCAGCCGGATTTTATCTCACAATCTCTGCTCAGGTCATGCAATTTAGAGCGCATTCGTAATTTTATATAGCCCGTTGATCGACCCGTCTGGCTTGACCAAGGCCAGCCGAGCCTTTTATAGCACCAGTATGGATCTGGATCGCCTCGCAAATGTTAATTTAATCACGATTTCGAAATGCATGCGAATTGAAGGCTTAAACACAAGTGTACGACTGTATTTCTAGACGAATTTCATTTCTTAGAGAACAAAAAAAAACAGGATCACCAGTTGAAATGACATTAAACAATGGAAAAGAAGCTTGTAATCTTTTAATTAAAAAAACGGTGTTAAATTCTGTTCAATTCAAGTTTCGGATTTTATCCTGGCTGGCTGCATCGCTGGAAAGACAGTCCTGCTGGCGAATGTCTCTAGAAAGTGATATCGAACCTTCGTTTTCAATTTAGCTCAGTTTGAGTTATCACTGAAAGCTCATTTTGCGGCAGTAATTTGCACTTTTTTTAATTGGAAAAAATATGCTGATGATAGATACATTAAAAAAAGTAATGGTCAGAGTAAATAGTTACAAGTGAATTAGTGAGAATGATAAAGACGAAGGTTCCAGAGAACGTACATGTGCATGTATAAACAGAAAACCATGCCATGAAAACCGGGGAGAAGCAATTAGGTGAAAAAATTCTCCATATTTAGACAAATATGGTCATAATTTTTTTTTCAATGGGCCAAAAAAGCCAAGATTTTTTGTAATCCTCACCC
>JAULKO010306309.1:0-14167 GCA_032356045.1 Mediaster aequalis | reverse complement strand
AAAGGGTATCGTACAATGTGGTTTTACTGCATATATACCAAATTTGACACAATAAATTACAAAGACTGATTTCAAATCATAAGCTTATTGGGGTCTTAATGTTTTGAAGAAACCAGTCACTGTCTTAGTTCAATTCTCGGGCAATTCGTATTATTTGTAATCAAAAGAGGGAAGTCTTTCAGTCGATAGTAAATGTGAATATCTGTCAGAGAACCATGTTGTTCTAAATTATGTGTGTGAAGGATCGAAGTTGATTAAACTTCACAAACTCTTGGGTCCAAGGTTCAGTCAAGTGCACTCTAACTGAATGCATTGAAGTGAAAAACAAAACCTTCCAATAGTTATTTTAAAACTATGTTATGACGATATTTTGTTTGCTAAACGACATTTCCATTGGATCAGCAACCTACCTTCACGCAACTCTTTACACCGAGAGAGCAGCACAGCCAGCATTTCATCAAAACTGTTGTATTTTCAGCCTTTCAAAGCTTAGCAGGACAAAAAGGACTCATTGTGAGGTAAGATAACATTTTCTGATGTATATATATTTTTAAGCAGACAATCTTGACGGTGTCACGCGCATTGTGGTAATCTGGGCAAATTCGGAATTTGCCCGAAGCAAAGTGGGAATTCCAATACTGCGCGGCAAAGTTGGAATGCAGTTGTACACGTAACATGTTATTACAACAATAACTCTTACCAAAATTCAACTGTGGAAATTTTGTGGGCAGAGGCAGGCGTTTTAAATAATCATCAGCAGCATTCCCACATTGCGCTGTAGCAAAACCTGGCCAAAGTGGAAATCATTGGAAATGACAATGGTTCCGATGCATGACCTGTATGCCTACGTTTGTAACAGACGAAGGGAGGTGCATATCATCGGAAACATTCTCACATTGCGCTACTACTGAATATGGGCAAAGTGGGAATCATGGGTAAATTACCGTGTTTTCAAGGCTGTATAACTTTCTATTAAACGTGGTGGATGTTGAACGTCCCACATTACACAATACCACATATTTTATTTTATTTTATTTCTGGTAACGAAACCAAGGATTCCTCAAAATCGCGTATCGCACTGTAGCTCGAAAGCCTGAAGAAACCTGTGGGGAGAAGACGAAGAAATGTTCAGTTTTAGAGGTGGGAGGAAAGCCCCAGAATTGTATTCTGGAGAAAACCCACGGAATCAGGCAGGGACTGAAAACCCAATCCACATGTTAGCCCAGGCAGGATTCGAACCCGGGTGGAAGGCGAGGGAAGTACCACTAGGCCAACCTGACTCCCCTGGGCAAAGTAGAACTAACCTGGGCAATATCATAACCTGGGCAAAGTAGAAATCAATGCTGAATTGCTGAATTGCAAAGCTGGAATCAAAGGTGAATTACAACATGTAAACAGCAGCATTCCAAAAGTGTCCTTTAACAAAACCTGATGGGCAAAATGGGAATCATTTTTTAATTACAATATTTCAGTCACGACAGCTATTTAATAAGAAATGAATGACATTATTTTCAAGGTGCCTAACGTAATCATCGGTAACATTCCCACTTTGCCCAGATTCGGTAGTAGCGCAATGTGGGAATGTTGCTCTAGATTCACCTAAACCTCACAGAAGAATACATAGTCATGAAAATATTGCAATTAGCTCCAGATTCCCAGGTTCTGCAGTAGTAGCGAAATGTGGGAATGTTGCCGATTGTCAATTTATACGTCCCTTACCCATAGAAGATTATACATATAATTAGTCATGAAAATATTGCAATTGGCTCAAGATTCCCACTTTGCCCAGGTTCAATTGTAGCACAATGTTGGAATGTTGTTCATGGCTACTTTAAACACCCTATATTGATAGTTACATAGTCATGGAAATATTGGAATTGGCTCGAGATTCCCACTTTGCTCCGGTATGCTGATATGTAAAGGTTTACACCACAATGCGTGACTTATGTTCAAAAGTTTATATACCAACTGATTTATGCAAGTTCTGGATTTATTTCCACTTTGTAGGGCAGTATTGGAATTCCCACTTTTTTGCCCGGGTGGGCAAAATGGGAATTCCAACCTTGCGCAGATTCGCACTTTGCCCGCGATAATTAGACACAATTCACTGTTTACCCTTGTTGATTCTTTGTCAAAATTTAAATAGCATTTTTAAACACAATTTGCCGTTTATTCCAAAGGTCTACCTTCTACCAGACTTTGTAGATATAACATGCATACATTTCTAAAAAGTTGCTGTCGGTAAAAACAGAAGTGAATAGTTTCACGAATTCTTTTTGTTTTTCAAAGATTATCAATTTGCAACTTCCCAAGGGACACATTGATCAAGGGATTACTAAAAAGCTGCCTTTTAAAAATTCCAGTAAACAGTGATGTTTTCGCAAAAACAATGTTGGTAAAATTACTGTTTGTGTTTATTATCATTTAAACAAACGTATTAAAAAAAACTACGAAAACAGCAAGCGAACAAGCCCGATGGGAAAAAATCTGCCAAAACAAGAAAAAGGGAACATTAAACGATTCAACGAACTTTAACTTGTTAGTCTTGAGGTAAACAGCAGTCTAGTCGATCCGAAACGCTGAAAAAAGGAGAGGTTTGGCAGCAGCGAGTGGGGAGGGGGAGACATCAACGATTATAAATGCACTCTTATGTGACTTTAAGAACAAGACTGCCACTGTCAGTTTTTGTATATCGACATTAAACTTAATGAACAATTATTTATCTAAAGTATAATATTGTCAACATCTCGAGTGTCTTTTGTTGTTTGAACGTATTTGTATCACATCTTAATCACATCTTAATGATTTAAAAAAAAAAATATAGATTTTCTCATTTGCTTTTGTGACATTTGTTTTAATTAAAATCAGTTTAACTGACCATTACTGAGCATGAAGTATTAAACCATTATGACAAACATAGAAATCTTGTTACTTTGTTCTTCACCCTCTTCCTAGATGTTTCGCTAAATGAAACAAAATTATAAATTGCTACAACCACTGAGAAACGAAAAAGCTGATGACTCTCTGACGCGTTTCCAGCATTACTGCTGGAAACGCGCACGATTCCGTGGTACTTGCCTAAACCATACCTTGAGAGATGTACGGAAACATTACCTGCTCTGTAGGCGTATCCTATAATTCATTAATTTCTTGCGTGACTGAATTTGTGACTGAATTCGTCAAATTATTACTGTCAAGTGTCGCATTACTTGACATTACTGTCAAATGTTGACGCTCGAAGGCGTTTTTGTTAAGAACAAAAAAAAGAAAAAAGCACAATGTGATTTTCAAATGTCGCTAGTTCCATAGTAATATAATTAAAACTACCTAACCCACTACCGTGTGTTAGGTAGTTTTAATTGTATTACATTGGTTTAAAGATCTTTCCAACCGTGACAGTTTTAGGGCTAACGCTTTTTGTCACCCTTTTGGACATATTCAAGACACAGTTCCAATTAATGTAGTTATCTGTCTCTTTCATTACTTATGTTCCCTTTACATTTTAGTCGTTAACTCGTCCATTAGCGTTGTTGATACAGAACCCTGTAGATGATTCCTGCATGCCGTTCATATTAATTACACTGGACTATGGAACTAGCGACATCAAAGCTGTAAACAAACCACTTCAGTGTGATAACATGTTGGACTTGAGATAACTTAACCGGATTCAAGTAGGCATTCTCTAGAAATTATAATCATTTGAATGACAACTAAAATTGTATTTCTAAATTTTTCTACTTGAATGACGGCATTTCCCAATCTCCTCTGTCGATGATCTGTGTACGTCCTTGATGCGATAGTTGTCTACTTATAACCGACCCTTGTCTGCAACACAACGTATACACATTGGACAAGCCCGGTTAATTATAAACATGTATAGCGTCGCAGGCATACTGTGTAAAAAGTCCCGATACATAGGCGTGAATTTGAGCGCGAAGCGAATTCGAGGACATGGCAGCGGGGGACATTACAATTGTTGATTTCGTGAATTTTGTTTCGCTTTTGCATTCGTTTAAAGTACATGAACCGGCCTTCAGACGTAAAATGAAAAGTTTGTGTTTAATTGTTTTACTGATGCATAATAAGCATGCCAAGGACGTGTCGAGTAAGTTTCAAAATGGTTACTCTCTTAATTCTTAAGAATCAAATTCACTCGTATAGCTTGAAACTAGGGACAAAATTGAACGATTTGTACCTAGTTGATTTGTAGTTAGTCGATAGTGAATTTTTACACTTTGGATTACATAGAGTACCAATGGCGGGGTCTGGGGCGGGGCAAAATCGAAAATAAATTCTGAAAAAGTGACCCCATTTTTTTCGCCCGGAAAATAATTTGAAGGGGATTGTACCGGTTGTGATGGGGTGACGCTTTCAATTAAGAAAAGAAGAAAAGGCAAAATGTGTCGCCAGGGGGGAGTTGTTCCCCTCCCCCTCCCCCACATTTTGATGCATTATGCTGCAGCCTATACAGGGGCGGATCCTGAGGGAGTTTTGTAGGTCAACTCATCCCCCCTAGCAAGCAGACGCATGTACAAACACATACACACCGACTTCCGGGGGTACTTCTTTTGTCCTCTCCTATTATTCCTCTCTCGAGATATCTTTAAAATTTCTCTTGTGGGGTACACCCGAAAAACACCAACTTGTGGGGTACCATTGTTCCCATTGTGTAAGTTCTCACAAGTAAATCCCTACAAGCCCGCACACACGCACACATACACATCCGCGCCTTTTTTCCCCTTCCTTTCCTTCTGTCATGTCGCGGGTAAGATGAAATAAAAAGTTCGGGCCTGACTTCCCCCACAATAATTCCTGGAGCCACCCCTACGATGGTGAGTCACTGTAAATGTCTTGCGTGATGTAGTTCCTAGAAGAAAGTTTTTTTATCAGAATATACTGCAGCCTCTCTTTGGAAGTGGGCATATGTAATGTTCATTTCTTTTGACGACAATCTCCCGAAGTTGGTCGTCACATACCGAGTATAGCACTGAGTTTATAAATAATGACTGTGCACATTTACTGACGTTTGAGTAGCTGATAATTCCCTCAAGGGGTGGGGAGACTGTGTTTTGGAAGTGTTTCACATGTACCCAAACTTGTAAGAGAGTGCGACCATTTTTGAAGAAACACCACCCATGGAATTCAACAAGAACACAATGTTTCACGGGCCTCACAATGGAACTCAAGCGAGTTTATCGTGTTAACGGCCGGTTAAAAAATCCCAGACAGGACTGTTGGGTCTTGTCTGTCAAACTAGGTATATCTGTCATATGGATGTGCGCGGGATCATAAATGACCATGAAAGACTCTTTAGTGGTCTTTTGTTTTCATTAACACGTTCATATTTAACTGTCGATTTTAATTGTTGCCTTTTTAAAGATACAAGATCAACATGTGGCTACTTTCCCGTAAAAAATAGAAGACTTGGCTGAAAATCGATTACCTGCAATGTTGACTCAAATTTGGCCCCAAATAAGACATGCATGCAAAACCACGGGTAACCTAACAATAGAAAAGTATTTTAAAAAACGACAGTTAAATATAAACGTGTTGATTTAACTTTCATTTTAAAATAAATTGTTTGATGGGATTAATACATGTCCTACGTGGTAAGGGTCGGCATTAGGAATAGCAATACTTAATTATGTACAGAGATGAAACCAGTATTTCGCATTTGCGGTACAATCATCTGTGAGGTTCACGGGCATTCAAAGTTAAGTAGTACTTATGCCAGTATATATGTGATTTGAGGCTTTGCACGGTGGAGAGTACAATGATAGAAGTGTTAGCATGAGACCCGACTAACTCTGAAAAGGGAATTGTGGTTCTAAAGAACAGAGCTATTAACACGACGTTTCCGTCAGTGTATTCTGATCGTCGCCAGTATGAACCAGTATTTCCTTCTTGTACGATCATCATAATACTTAATCTGTTTTAAACCAGTCACCATGAAGTAGTAATACTAAATTCTGTATGAAACCAGCATTTCCCCTTCGCACAATCATCATTAGGGGCTGGGACGTTAGAGTGATTTATGTCACAGGTCTACCTATTAAAATATACGGGCAACCTCGGCCGGTTCGAATAAGTAACAAACAAGTACTCGAGAGAATGAACCACAGTTTCAACAAAAAAAATGATGGTAAATCTTGATGAAGAAGTTGTAAATTGTTAAAGACGGTAACTCTCAAGAGAGATTAGCAATAATTTACAGAAATTAAGAAAAAAGACTAAACAACTCGATAACTAATAGAGATTAAAATATACTTAATACATTTGACAAACTTCTACAACACTACAATGACTAAGTTTATCTCCAAGGAAAAGATACGAGTGTCTTCACACTGGAATGCTCGACTGGTTGTTCTTTCTCCTTTCGTCGAAGACGTCTCTAAAGACCGTCCGGACGCCGTCGTGGCACTATAACGGATGTTCAGTAGTCGCGATATAAGAATTCTTGTTTTTGTCTTGGTCTTGGACGCCGACCGGGAGATGGAATTAGTGATTATGGGACGAGGACAGCTCGGGAGACGGATAACGGACGACGTCAGGACCGTAGCCGAAGGGCGAGATGGCAGCAGTAACAGCAAGCAGAGGACCTGGCTAGGGTACGGCCAAGTCGGTTCTCAGTCTAGCAGACCGTGCACCGTGCGGGACAGCTCAGACAAGACACGGTGAAGTCGGTGGGCAGTCGGACAGGCCTCACGAGTGGACAGCATATAACCACTGGACGAAGGGCCGCTCGTCCACATCCAGCAAACTGAACTTCAGAACTTGAGGAAGAGCGGGATTCCTATCCCTTTTTAGTCCGGCGGGAAAGTCCAATGTATAGGAACGCGGTCCGGAACGCAGTCAAATTAAGACGTAATCCTCCCGTTGGCATAATAGAGTTCGTGGTAACAAAAACGGGGTGACGTTGGGGCATGGTAAGCGAAAAATGGCCCTTAATATATATTATTATTAGTAGTAGTAGAAATTTAGATCCAAAAACTTTAAAATTAAGTTTAATAGCAAAACATGTAGTATGGGTGTTAAGAATCACTTGAGTGAAGCACTGAGATCAACAGTGTTGCACTTAAAGGAGACACACGTCAGGAGTGGCAGTAATGGCTTATATTCAACCCATCATTCGTTAAGTGGTACACCCAGGATTTGACTTTGTGGGCTCACAGTTCTTGTTTTGGAATGTTTTCGAAAAAGACCTGGTAAATTATTGTCCTCTTGGAAAACAAATAGCAAAGCCGCGTGGTGCTATATAGGTAATTTAAATTATGTACCATGTAATAATGCAGTGTCCTTTTGCTTTCGTTGGGAAATATAATATTCCGTACATTACTAAAACAAAGTATTTAAAACATCGGGGGTGGGGCTCCACACATCCCTCTGGTTCACTACTGCCTCCATATTCCCTATAGAAAGCAAAAAGGCGATAATTTTCTCTCCGACGGCAAACATTCGGCGTTTTGATCATTTTCAAAGTTTGCCCTGCACAGTCCTATATCAGTTTATAGTATCACGTAACTTGCTTCGCCATTAATAACCAGTCCTTTATTGTACAGACCAGGCTTTTGCAGCAGCATAGACTATGGATCGTCATCAACACAACTTTGAAATCAAACAAACTCATCATCGACCAAAACTAATTTGGATGTTGAAAGTGGGGCGCCGAAGGCCAACTCCTGGTAAACTATTCCACAGAGTGTCAACAGTACAATACTAAGTGTTTGTGTATCTGGGCACGTAAGATAACCCTGGTCATAAACTCAAGATAGCCAGCTTTTTTTCCCAATGATTTGTCTAGTATTTGTCGTCATTCAGTAATGCAAAGAACGAGCATAATTATACCATCCAAAAATATATTTTAAAAACGATATGAAAATTGGCAAAATTTCAGGGCGAAGTCTAAGGTTTTTTTTTTTCATTTTGTTTACTACTTGTTTAACTCAATGAAGCGAATTTTGTTCTGTGAACAAATCAGTGCATAGTGTATATCTCTGTAAACTATGTATCCAACCACAAGGGATAAACATTACGAAAGACTAATGTATGCCCAATCGTCATACGTTAAATACCAGGAAAAACATTATCCCTAGCGTACCTCATTATTGGGCGTTGACATTGGTCAGGAAGTACCGTATTGCTCCAATCATTTCAATTGCCTTTAATAATTGAATCAGTACAATTGCAATTAATTTAGTCATTTTTATGAGTTTATATTTCAGCTTGTGATTAAACAAATTTAGTAAACAATGTAATCGTACTGCCACTGCCGTTAGGAAAATCGCATCTGCACAAAGGAAAATATGGAATTATTGATAACTGTGAGGCTTGTTTAATAAACATGAAGTGCGGTGTATGATATCGCGATCCTTATAAAGCTCAGTACCTTTTCTATGATACACGTAAATAATACGCCGTTTTATTATAATTGTGAGGCGCGTGAACATTGTGAATTTTGGAATTTCCAAGCCTGTATTTCCCCGTGAATAGTCACAAACTCTTTCGAGAATGAGTTCACCACGGCGAAGCAACATTGTTTTTTTTCTTTCTGGGGTGCGTGACTTTTGGGTTGTGGCGTAAACTCGTGTCCAAAAGTGGAAGGTTCAGGGATAATCAATATATTTTTTTTAAACAAACCAAAAAGCGACCATCCGAAAATGTTCGCCTGAAATGTATTTTGAAAAGTGAAGGAGGGGGTGATAGGAACTTTGGGGTGCTGTTCTAAAAATACCATGTACCCTGAGGCAGCTTTGAACTTGGTCGCACAAGTCACAAGACAGTAATAACATATCTTTATTAAAGTTTTGCGTTTGATTTTGCAAAAACACTGTACGCTTCATTATTTTCCCGGTATTATAAATGTGGTGGATGGGTGGCGGTGAGTACGGTCTAATGGACAGTCCCTTGCCAATTTGGGGATATCCTTCCGAACCCAACCCCTGCCCGATTTATACCCGTACTTCTATGACACTTTGGGAAAAAGAAAACTGGCGTTGGCAAAGATTAAGATATAAGTACCATAACAGATCAAATCAAAGCAGACACAATAATCACATTTGAAAAGCACAGAAATCGCAAATAATAGATCATCAACGTATTTTTGTTTTAAAGTTGATCTACAGTTTTTGTCATACAAGGGCTGCGGGATTCCGTGACGATTTACAATTGAAGAAAAATCACAATGAAATCATTTCTTTAATCCCGCCATTCGGCAACTTTCTTTCCTATTTCAGGACTAACAAATAAGCACTGAAAATGAAGCAATTTGTAGTGCTTGGGATGACACTAGGTGAGTATTGGTCTTCACTAAACCCAGTGTCGTGGCAAGGATTTAACATCTTACCACAACATTCATTTGTAAAAAATCAAACGATGGAGTGTGAATAAGTGATTATTACGAGAAGTCTATTAAATCAAACAATAAGAAAGGGTTATTGCAATATTGTAACACACATGGTCGTCGCTACACCATTTTGGATGGGTGACTGTCATCACAGGAACTGCTGACGAACCATGAAGGGATGTCACCAATCGCGCACCCAGGATTTGTCTTCGCCGTGTTCACAAATTTTTTGTTTTTAAAGAAGATTTCAAAAAAATTGACCCAGAAAAAAGTTATCCCCGGAAATGCTTCCTTCCAGAAAATAATTTGATGTCAAAAGCGGATGGGTGGGGAGGGAGTGTGGGGTCTATGTTAGGGAACTTTGTGACGTTGATGCGGCCATTTAATTTGGCAGATTGTCGACTATTATTGTAGTATTAATTATGCACGCTGCACTCAGGTGTGGGTCCTACCTTTGTTTTTCCTTTCTTTTCCTCTTTTTGCCATCAGCGACACGATTTTGCTGACACGGACGACAATTGGGGGCACACCCCTCTAGCGACGTCCGTGATAACACATAATGTGCCACAAAATGGGGTGCAGGGACACTTGGGCAAACGTATAGCATTTTGTCGGTCGGTCAGTCGGTTTGTTTATTATTTTTTCTTCTTTTGTTCTAAGTGGTTTGCACTTGCATTCGAGCAAGCGGAGATGGTTGGCTAGTTTCCCTAGCACCTTATCACCGTGGGATCGTGCCGTGTCCACCCATCACATCCGAACAATTCACG
Organism: Mediaster aequalis; assembly: GCA_032356045.1. NCBI lineage: Eukaryota > Metazoa > Echinodermata > Asteroidea > Valvatida > Goniasteridae > Mediaster > Mediaster aequalis. The sequence goes on along the minus strand of JAULKO010306309.1, from coordinate 4,057 downwards.
CCGGAGGAGATAGTCGCTGTGTACTGGTACTTCGGCCAAGTGGAGAGCGGATCCTTGTTAATCTCATACTTGAAAGGGAATGTTGCGCCTCAAAACGGCATCCCTGAGGGTGTGTATGATATTAACAGGGATTTCTCTCTAATAATCGAGAATATCACTAAGTCGGTCGAGGGGATCTATTTCTGTCAGGTCAAGCAGGAGTTTAAAAAGAAGGAGTATGGATATGTGACAGTGGATATCATAGGTTAGTATGTCTAAAAGACATTTCTGAATCTGAAAGGTGCAAATTATTCAATTATTCGTTCTAGGAGTGATTGTCCTCATTAAAATAGGATTAAGGTCGATGGTGCACAGAGGTAAAGTCTCGGGGACTTGAGCCAAGTCCCCCGTCATTTAAAAAAATATATAATTTATTTGTTTTATAATGCATTCCGGGATTATGTCCTACTGTTTGTTATATGACGTGCAGGCGCCCCCAAGTTAAGAACCTGAAATTCGTCCTCCACGTCCGCTTTTAATTGTTTTTGTTCCAGGCGGGAAAAGGGGTTCTGTTGGAGTACAATGCTAGAAGAAAATTGTGAGCCTCGCCCCAAACAATCCTGGGTTCACCACTGCTTAAGCATGGCAAACATACTGTTAATAATATCACTTCTTTTTAGGATTTTCTTATTTTATGGATCAACAACATGAAACATCTTTTTACATCGAATCATCAACTGATGATAACAATATGAAATGTGAGGCCCACGGAATATCGACGCGGGAGAAGAAGGGAAGTCTTGTATTATCCTCTGACAGTATCAATCCTGCAGTCTGTCCATGGAAGTTGGTATGCAAGCAATTATGTTTGAAATTTAGCCAGTGGTTACAAAGTGGTAGGTTGCGTGTTTATTTTCCTTCTGCTTTTACTATTTTACATTTGCATTATAGAAAAGACCGTCTTCTTAGAACGAGGTCACCTAGGGATCGTGCCTTGCCCGGCTACCATGTGCGGTAGCTACACGCTGCAGGATATAGACGGCATGTTCTGGTACTTCGGTCAACTAAACAGAGAACACGCTATCATCTCATACTTTCTTGGTGATGTTGCTCCACTAAACGGCATCCCAGAGGGCGTGTACGATGTTGCAATAACTTTGCATTTGATAATTCAAAGCGTTACCGACTTAGATGAGGGGGAGTATTATTTCAAGATTGAGCCGAAATTGGGCGTTATAAAGAGTGGACTTGTAACTATAGCTGTCAAAGGTGAGTTAAATGCAAAGACCCTTTTCTTTACATGCACGCCGTATTAAATGGGGTAGAACATACGTAAAATGGTACAGCAATTATACGAAAAGGGGGGAAATTGAGCGTCCAAGCTAAAGGCGTGATTGCGACCGATCCACCAGACTTGCGTTAAAATTGTATTAAAAGCAACGGCGCACTATTTCGTCATCAGAGTTGCAATTTTATTAGTACACCATATATCTCCCCAAAGGATAAAATATAAAGCCTAGTAGCAAACTACCCTGATGCCCCAAAAAGAAAAACAATTTCAAAACAAACAGCGAACAAACAAACAAACACAACATAATTGGAACAAATAAATTGATTTTCACTTTTCGATAATATAAACAAAACAAAACAGCTATTTAAAATCCAAAATGCACTCCCCCATCGGGATCTGGAGGACATCTCCCCATTCACGTTTTGGTCAGGGATGGTCCATTGGATCATCCCATTCCTCCCATCCCGAATTTCCACTTTCTGAAAAAACAGCATATTTTCTCAATTAATCGCTAACTATATGACAGCATATATATGTTAATTGTGAGAATTATTGATATCAGTGTTCATGTTACCATTGGACAACCATTGGTCCAATATGCCCAATATGCTATGCCTTTTAAACAGCGCCCCAAGTTCTTAAAAATCCCCCTCCCCTTTCAGAATATTTTCAGGCAGAAATGTTGTGCGATGATATATGGCGGTTATAATTATTAAAACAAAATCTTGAACATTCCTCCACGAATTTACGCCAGTGCTCGCAGAGAATCCGGATTAGTGAAACCTGCTTTAAATAGAGCAGCTCACAAAAGTGAGTACACCCTTCACAATTTGGCAAACATTTTATTGTAACTTTTCAAGCAGCTGTATTGGAAGCACCAGCGTGAAGATTATGGAGGAGACATTCTGTGAGCTGTGTGCAAAACTAATATTCCATGAAATTTCGAAAACAAGGTAACATACAATAGGGGGATTTTCGTAATGTATTAAGTTTGCTTGCATACTTTGTTGCCAAATTGTGAAGCGTGTATTCCATTTTGTGAGCTACTGTATCAGAAGAAAACGTACACTCAATAATTTCGCCTAGACTGATTAATAATTCGAAATTATTGGGACCAGTTCCCTCTTTCGAACCAAACACTTATCAGTCAATATTGTCCATTGTCAATCAAATGAATGATAGGGTCTACTGATATCTCCCAGGAAACTGATGAATTGATTATTTTAACGGGTAGCCCGTCATTAGAACTAACATTTCTCAAGTGTGATCAGATTTTTTGAATAACTCAATATTGATCAACCAACCTCTCGTCCCACATATAAAGTTTCTGCAAGGCAGTCGATTCCTACTGTTCTTGGATGTCATCCACGTCCATCGCAGTCGGCTGAGAACTGTGAAGTACGTGTACCGTACGTCACAGAGACACACAACCTGACCTGTGAAGTTTACTATGCCAAACCTGCCGTGGAGATCAAGTGGCTCCGTGTGTTTCAAGACGGTCACACAGAGCTTTCTCAAGCTACGCAAACCATCCAGCATGTATTACAACCAGGTGAGAAGGGAGGGCTTGTGACTTCCTACGGTTGCCTACCCGAAGCAGGCCAAAAAGAATGAGTCCCGCCTACGAAAATCGTTCATGTTTTATGGATAATGTTGTATATTGTACGAACGTAGCTAAAGGCAAATATGCCAAATGAACCTATCAGGCGCCGATTTTAAACAGTTTTAATAATATTTGAATAGTCTTTTGTGGCTTCTTATGCCATGGTTTACTGAATTAATGGGAGCAAACATTTGATTAGTTTTGTTGGTGACATTTTTTTTTTTTTTTGTTGTTTCTCAAAGCGTCGCCAATAACATGTTAATTCTCAATCACTCTGGAACACTCGAAACTTATTTTAAAATGGCAAACTATATCCATTTTCTAAGTATGCGTGCGACTGTTACTACCAGTAACTTTGCAGCCCTCAGAGCGTCTAATATCCACTTACATATAGCCGTCTCCATACCGTCAAAATTCGGGAGTTTTAGGCATTGAATTTTAATTTTCAACTGTATACCTTTTTATTCGGTTTTTCTTTGCCAATTCACAATGTATGCGTTGTTCACAGGTAGTTACTCCTTTAAAGTCGAATTCTTAAAGAAACATTTTTCCCTCTCAGTCTCATCTTTGATCAACAACACCTATACCACATCATCATCAATCCAACTGTCACCAACCAATGATGACAACACGACATATAGATGCGAAGCCTACGGCATAGCTCTTGGTGACAATGATGGACATTACTTGTTGGTGACTGTCAGTAAAGATGCTCCTCCTGTCTATGCAGGTGCGTGGCCGATTGTGCATGGATTAGATGTAGCCATTGCATTCGTATTATTGCTTCGTTATCATAACCATTTTACCAGATTGATGTATTCCATAATTTGTCAATAATAGGAGCAAAATTTAAAAAAGGAAAAATGTGCAACAATGTCCAATAATGGGTACTACGAGTGCATTTGTTGTGATCTGGATCTTTAATGGCGGGTTACGGTACAGAGGAAGTTAATACGTACAGGCCCGTATCCGGGGTGTGGGGTGAGGGTGCGTACGCCCCCCCCCCCCCCCTCCCCCCGCAAATTCGAACAGGTCCACATTTTTAAAGCACTTTCACTGCGGGGGTGGGGTATATATCCTCCCCCACTTTTTGGCCAGGGGATGGACAAAATAGGGGTCTTTTGCGCAAAATGAAAAACTTAAAATCATACGAAAATCATGAGATTGATGTGCGGCCATGTTTA